>NMRB01000507.1:264814-351738 GCA_002633025.1 Notospermus geniculatus
GTAGCTGCTGTAAAGCGAACCAATTTTCTCTTGCATAATATTGCTACTTCATAAATATGGAAGTCTGCCGGGATGTGATGGTGGGTGTGGCCGTGAGGGTGTCACAGTGGAATAGAAAAGATCAACTAGTTCAACTAGAAAGCGTACCTCATGGTAACAGTGGTAAATGTACCTTACACCTTTACGAACGATGAGCAGCCATTGCTAGACATTTCTAGTTGTGGGTACCCCCACCAGACTTATGTAACTGCCTCAGAAAAATTGAACCAGACCATGCAGCTGAAAAGCGAACCACATGAAACTGATTGGAGATTGTTCAGCGCCACCCTAGGTATTAAGCGTTACCAGACAGTTTCTGTGGTGGGGTACCCCCACGGACATGCCCAAGAACAAAACCTCCAAATTACATTTATGCTTGGTGCACACGGGCGAATAAAATCAAGAGACTGCCAACCCCGACTACATGTAGCGAGCGCGACGTCACAGGAGACTATCGCTGGCGACGATTTCTGGAATCATCCGCAAACGAGGGCATCTTCGCTCGAAGCGAGGTCGCTGGTGCATGGAACGCATTCCGTCTGCGGGCAAAAATCGCATGGCGAGACTGTTTTTTTTATGCGTCGCCCGACTGCTAGTCGGCAAGCGACTGAAAATTCGTTTTGTTGAATTTTCAATCCCTTGGTCGCTTCGCTTGGCACTTTCCTTGGTTATAATTTGCGTAATATTTAATCGTCAGGCCAGTATAGTGTGTCACTAGATCACAAGCTGGGTTTATAAAGGGCGGCCGCGCAAGGGCACTCACCGCTTGGCACTTTATAGCAGTCGCTGAGGTAATCGGCGCTGTATTATCCGCAAACTACGTAACCACCCGTGAAGCGATTAAGAGACCAATCGACCCGATCGGTCGGGCAACCAGAACAGTTGGTCACTCTGTGGGACGATAAACCGCAAACGATCCACCAAACCTGGCCATTTTTAGTCCTTTGGACAGTCGCAAGGGCAGTCGCCAAGAAAATCGCTTGAAATATTCGCCCGTGTGCGCCAGGCGTTAGATCAACTGAGAAAGTATCCATCACTATCACATATGTAATGAATGATCAGAGCAGAGCATCCTTTCTTACAAGGCATACCAGACCCGATACTGAGGGCATATTCATGGGTGTTGTCGTCAGCAGAAATAATAAGATGTACGTTATAGAAGAAATAATGAGAACTGTGAAAGTGTGAATATCTAGACCTACGTCTTGTTTCTTATTAGACAAAAAACGAAGAATGGCTGAACTACACAAGGAAAGGAACTGGAGATAAAGATTTTTTTATAAAGATAATCAAAAGTTTTTGAACTTGTTTATTTTGACATGAATTAGAACAACCAAAGCAATTCGGCCCGCCAGCTAAGGGAAGCATGAGTGCCCTACCGTGCAATCAATGCGATGCCACAAATTACCAATATCTGAGCCTACAAGTGATCAACAGCATGCGTACCGGTATTGAAGACTTGAGCAATGCTGTTTTGACACAACACCTGATTTCAAATTAGTGTTATCGCACACGGTGATTCTTCGCTTGGCTTGGGAGTGGGACAATTAAGTGGACAGGTCATTATTGTTTCTGACCATACCCCCACCCCATTATCTTCAACTTCTGGCTTAAAGTGGTGACAGACTGGCGCGTAAGCAACGCGTCGGAAAGCGTCCAACCAATCAGGGAGGCGGTAACATGGACCGAAACACCTACCGAAGTATCTGGTTGGCGGAACGCCTGCAGGACGCGTCGCGTACGCGCCAGTCTGTCACCGGCTTTAGTCACTTTTCCGAGTTCAGGAATGGGATAGGTAAGTGAGAATTTAGAGTAAGTCTGGTGGGGGACCCACAACTAGCAATGTCTGTCAATAGCTGCTCATCGTTCGTGAAGGTGTAAGGTACATTTACCACTGTTACCATGAGGTAGCTGATCTTTTCTATTCTACTGTGACACCCTCACGGCCACACCCACCATCACATCTCGGCAGACTTCCATATTCATAAAGTNTTTAGTACCTCTTTGCACCGTGGATTCAGTAGGAGAAAGTTAAAAAAAATGCAAAAGGGTCAGAATTTTCATTTTGGAGGGTCACAGACCCCCCAAACACAGTATGCACCCACTAAAATTGGTTTCATTTGCATTTACACATTGCTGGCAACAAAAAAACATCATCATATGTAGTCTAAACGTGATTTCATATCCACAGAAAGAAATATTGAAAGGCTCATGAACGTTAGATTTTATGGGTGTTTCGGCAAAAAAGGGGTTAATCCCACCTTTTGAAGCCATATCTCTACTCAAATCATATATTTTTGGAAAGAGGGCATCAACACGGTTATTTTCAAGCAAGTTTCCAGTTGTTATACCACCTTGCACAGAATCGGTAGGAGAAAGTACAAAAAAAAAATATGCAAAAAAGGGTAGAATTTTCTATTTTGGGGGGTCCCAGACCCCCAAACACTGTGTTTGCCCACTACAATCGATTTGGATTGCATCTACATGCTATTGAGAACAAAAAAAACAGCAGCATATGAAGTCTAGACTTGATATCATGACCTCAGGATTAAATAATGTAAAGGCCTATATGGGTCGGAATTTAAGGTGTGTTTTGGCAAAGAAGGGGTTAAATGACCATGTTGTGCACAACTTTTGCAAAGTACAACATCATTTCTGAAAACTAGAGATAAAAAGCTACATTTTGACGCCAATTTCAACTTGTTATACCTCCGGTAGGGGTATGGTGTCTTTTTTCAGCCTCCTGCTGCTGGCCTATCATCTTGAGCACATTATGGAAAGACGTCATTAAACGGAAAGAGATAAGCCCTGACTAATGAAACTTGGTGTGTAGGCCGTGCATTAAGTTGAGATAACATGTGTGAAGTTTGGTTGATGTGGCCTGAAAATTAAAGTTTTTATTAACATGTTCATGGGTCTCATTTTTTTTGGGTCACCCTGAATTAGTTTTCGTTTGGACTTTTTTTGCATTTTTGACGCAGATTGCATGCGATTTTTTGGGATACGTACACTGTATATTTGGAGCCTACCTCTGTCTATGCAGAGCCCTCGATCCTTCACTTCCGGTTGTCAGGCGAGTGAATGATGACGCAGTTGGTATGCGCAGGGTGTAATGGGTGTTTCAAGGTAGGAAGCTTAGTGTACATTACGAACATTACCGAACGCTCGACTTCGGCAGCCTCGTGGTCTGCCGAATTTGAGCGTAAAAATTTTTGCATACAAGTCGGAGAGTAGCCTATATCTGACCTGTCAGCTTTATGTCCAACAGGGGCAGTGGAAGTACAATAGAAGATGTGGGGGTTAAGCACAAGTCAGGGTTAAATTCCGTTGGTGCATATGGGCCGGGGTGATTTTAGGGGGCTCAATAGCAATGTAAAGCCGGTGACAGACTGGCGCGTACGCGGCGCGTCCTGCAGGCGTTCCGCCAATCAGATTCTTCGGTAGGTGCTTCGGTCCGTGTTGCCGCCTCCCTGATTGGTTGAATGCTTCCCCACGCGCTGCTTAATTACGCACCAGTCTGTCACCGCCTGAAGAATCGTGGTGTTAGGACATACGAACTCAGTGTGGTGATTTAAACACAAAATTATTTTATTCGTACGCGATTTTACTCATGCATAACTAATCGTGTTGACTATTTTTGCAGTTGTTTAGGCAAATAGAAGGGGTGACAGCTTATTACGTAATCACCCGTCACCCCTTCAATTTACCAGATGAACTGCGAATGCGACAAGCACCATTAGTTATGCATCAACGACTTCGTGTACGAATAAAATAATTTTGTGTTTGAATCACCACACTGGAACTGAAGGAACGATGATGTGGTGGTAGTGAGAATTAGTTATTTATCAGATGTACACAGCAATTCGATAGCATCGGTGACAAGTCCGACTTCTGCAGTGCTCACGGATGCTTGTTTCTCTCTCTAGCAGGAAATAGCCCTAAACGTGTCTCGCCGTGGCTTTTACATCCCCGGGATCACAAATACATGTACCAATCCCCAGACTTTCCCTTTAAATCAGAATACCTTTCCGTGGAAACTAAAACCATCAGGAGACTGCCCCTTTAAATGTTACTTGTTCAGTGAGAATACCGCTATCAGAAGACATCTCTGTAGTCATGCCCATGAACACCAAACGACATTCATTGTTGTTTGCCCAATCAGAACAGGCCTATAGTAGGGCTGAATGGGTCAATGTCGTCCTGGGTATACCTTATGTTTACCCAGGATTATCCTGAGTAATCATTTTCCTTACCCAGGATCATCCTGGGTAAATATAAGGATCCTTAACTTTACCCAGCTTGACCCGTTTCATAAGGCGAAATTCACAAACACAGATACACAGGCTCTTTCACTTTCCCCTATTATGGATTTATGGTCATAGAGTTGTATGTTTGGCACTAAACTCGTGTGTACATATCTAACAGATGTTATCGATGAAAGGCAGTTGAGTTATTGAACGTGGCATGTTGTTGTCTGCCGTCTATGTAACAGCTGTGTATGACTCATATAGGCGGGGATCATTATATCAGTGCTCCAGAAATGATAGGACGTGTTTTAGCGTTATTCTTCACAAATTCAGGTTCAAACCTTTGAAAATTCGTATTTTGGCAAAGAATTGGTTACATTTCACAGGAAGTTGTAGGTAAGTATACTTTCCTTTTAAATTGCTGTGAAATAATGGTGATGTGTTACAAAGTTAGCCTAAGCGCTATTTTTATTGCCTAGAGAGTTGGTGTTGGGCCTAGAGTTAGGGCTAGAATAGTGCCATCTATCACTCAATACAAGAACTAATGGCCACAACAGAACTCTCAACAGGGCCATCTATCATTCAATACAAGAACTAATAACCACAATGGAAAGAGGACATCAACACGGTTATTTTCAAGCAAGTTTCCAGTTGTTATACCACCTTGCACAGAATCGGTAGGAGAAAGTACAAAAAAAAATATGCAAAAAAGGGTAGAATTTTCTATTTTGGGGGGTCCCAGACCCCCAAACACTGTGTTTGCCCACTACAATCGATTTGGATTGCATCTACATGCTACTGAGAACAAAAAAAACAGCAGCATATTAAGTCTAGACTTGATATCATGACCTCAGAATTAAATAATGTAAAGGCCTATATGGGTCGGATTTTAAGGGGTGTTTTGGCAAAGAAGGGGTTAAGTGCACAACTTTTGCAAAGTACAACATCATTTCTGAAAACTAGAGATAAAAAGCTACATTTTGACGCCAATTTCAACTTGTTATACCTCCGGTAGGGGCATGGTGTCTTTTTTCAGCCTCCTGCTGCTGGCCTATTTCGAACGATTTTCATTTAATCAGGATGTTTTGTCTTGTATAATCTAAATGGATATTATATTCGAAACACACGTGAATGAATGGATGACGCAGGTAAGTTTCTTAGGCCGGAATAACCGCAAATTTAGACATTTAATCGAGCTGTATGAGTCTGTACATTTTTGTACACAGCGATGCATGGGGAAAAGTGACTTGATAAAACATTCGTTTTCAACCCCTGCCTAGGCCTAGATCACATTTTTATCTGTTGTTATAGAAGTTACTAATCTAAGAGGGCTAATACATGTCGATTCAGTTGTTGACATGCACAAAAATCCTTATTTCGGTGTGTTTTGTTCATGTCGTCTGCTAAGTCCTCCGCGCAAATAGTACCGGTTTGGGTGCAGTGTCACTATATCGGAAGAATGGAGATAGGTGGCGCTGTGAGGAGTTTGCTGGGTGCCATCACCTGACACAGTGACGGTTAAGGCGATAAAACCTGTACTAGGTGTCACCCAATACCATGGAGAATCGACATATGAAGAAACGAAAAAAATCGGTTGGAAAATTTTTGTGAAATATGTGTTTTTCAAATTCATGTACATTTTCCTGTACATTTATGTATACAAAGTACATATTGACAAATTCCTTCCTGTAGTTTCCATTCAGGACATTTTGCAGTCGATTTCACTTTTACAGGGTTCTCCATGGAAGTTAGGTGGAAATTACCGTAATTAGTTCCAGCTGATAAAATATCGAATTGTTATTGAGGTTGTTTTGACCACTTATTATTTTACTTTGGACCTAACATTGAATTTTAGGGGACAAACTACCCAATTTTGTGGTTTTGATATTTCATCTGCTAAAATATCCTGGGTGGTTTCTATCAAATGCTCCATGGAGAATCCCGTAAAAGTGTAATTTAATGTAAAATGTGCTGAAAATAGAAACTACGGGTAGGGCTTTGCTGTATACTTTGTATATACATAAATGTACAGGAAAATGTACATGAATTTGAAAAACACGTATTTCACAAAAAATTCACAACCGATTTTTTTTCGTTTCGTCATGTGTCGATTCTCCATGGTATTGGGTGGCACCTAGTACAGGTTTTATCGCCTTAACTTTTTTTTGCACTTTCTTACCGTAAAGGCCCACTGTGCTGAGTTTATGTCATTGACTGATAATACTGATCAGATCATAAAAATACTTCTTGGTGTGTTGAGCTTTATCTTATCTGTACTGATCCTCCAACATTCACCATGAGAGTCACAGTTTCACACCTAACCACGGAGACTTATCACAGAGGTGAGCACAATGGCCCTGGCCATTTCATTCTTTCAATACCGATGAGAATGTACGATGTATATATGTCAATCCCCTTTATTAGTGCTATGTACAAAATGTCGTCCTTATATTGGTTTCTTCGACTGAAGATAGAAGGCATATAATGGGCCTTTTTACACGGTGCTGGTTCGAGGAAACCTACCTCCACCTTCCTCGGGCGGGTTCGGTTCAGGATGGATTGATCGCTTTTACACGGTGTGGGTTCAGTAACCCGCCTCGATCTAGTTCGAGGTCGGTTCGTTCAAATGCGTGCCACTAGATGGCGTGTATCAACATTTACAGTTATCGTAACGAAAAAATATCTCGGAAATAATCACTAACAAGTCTAGCGACGTTTTGGGCACTAGGTGATTTAAGGGGTTGTGTCTCGCCGTGGCCTTTACTTCTCCGGGATATCACCAATACCCATACCC
The DNA here is from genome assembly GCA_002633025.1 of Notospermus geniculatus. Taxonomy (NCBI): domain Eukaryota; kingdom Metazoa; phylum Nemertea; class Pilidiophora; order Heteronemertea; family Lineidae; genus Notospermus; species Notospermus geniculatus. The sequence continues at coordinate 271,895 of NMRB01000507.1, forward strand.
AGACCTCCCCTTAAATCAGGCGGCCTTCCCGTGGAATGTATTGGCACCATCAGCAGACTGCCCCTTTAAATGAAAATGAAATGAAAATGAAAGGTATTTAAAGTGCCAAAACCCACAGAAACGTGATCGGTGACACTGTATACAAACTATGATGGTCTGCTGTAGCGAGCAAAGAGAAGGGCCTTGAGGTGGAGAGCAAAACAGGTGTGCTTTCAATCTTTCTGATGTTGGCTGGGAGTTGATTCCACAGCCTGGGGGCAACACACTGGAAAGCTCTGTCACCATAAGACAAAACCCTCCCCCTTTGCTCAACCAACAGCAGGCCATCAGATGACCGGAGATTGCGTGCCGGACGGTAAACATGTAGAAGTTCTTGAAGATATGCAGGTGCCGTACCATGGATACATTTATAACAGAGCAGAAGTATCTTGTATTCGATACGCTCAGGAATTCTTAACCAATGGAGCTCATCCAAGACAGGAGTGATATGGTCGAACTTAGCAGTCCTACTGATGACCCTGGCTGCTGCGTTCTGAACCCGCTGTAATCTATCAGTAGAACATGCAGGGAGACCAACTAATAGGGAGTTGAGATGATCCAGTCTAGAGATATTAAACGCATGGACAAGAGTTCGAGCAGAATCTTGGGTGAGAAATCGGCGGATGAGACCAATCCTATGAAGATGGAAAAAGGCTACTTTACAGATTTGATTAATATGGGAATCGAGGGTGAGATGTTGATCAAACATTGCTCCAATATTCCTGGCCTGAGGCACAGAAGAAATGACATGATCACCGATTTTCAAATTTGCAGAGCCAATGGGTTGACGCTTTGACGACAGCAGAAGAAACTCAGTCTTATCGTCATTGAGCTTTAGAAAGTTTCCCGCCATCCACTTCCTAACATCACTAATGCAGACCTCCAACTGAGAAATGGCCTGATTAATCTCAGCCTGTTTGAAGACAATGTACAACTGTGAGTCATCTGCATAAAAATGTGCTTCGAGACCATGACTTCTTACGAGATCACCAAGAGGACCCATGTAAATAGAGAAAAGTAAGGGCCCCAACACGGAGCCTTGGGGCACTCCTGTACTCAAGCACTTCTTCTCTGATGCCACGGCCCCAATAACCACACTTTGATATCGATCACCGAGGTAGGACCTGAACCACCCCACACTGAAAAATAATCCCTTCTCAGATTGAGTACCTTTGGGGTACTCATACTATATTCAACTCATTATGAGTACTCTATGTACTCATTCTGATTACGCATTATACTCATAGCATAGGATAACAGGGAGCGGCGTGGNTGTGCGTCTGAAGGCGCTCGGCAACAACACGTTCAATCAGTATTGACGAGAATGGGAGGTTGGATACGGGTCTGTAGTTCTTCAGGTCCTCCCTGTCAAGAAAAGGTTTCTTCAGTAATGGCGTAACATTTAAATGTCACCGTTCAGTCAGAATATCGCTATCAGAAGAAATCGGCTCTTGTAGGCCTAGTCATGCCCATGAGGATGTTCATTTTTGCCTATTCAGGACAGTGGGTCAAGATACGAAACGTCAGCAAATATGTAGGCCTAAAACATGAACAGCTGCTTCGAGATCTACGCATAAAATACCCCTAATTCACCAATCAAAATAATCCGAATCGCTGCCTACATCCTTGTGAAAAATCATTGAGATCATTCTATACATTTCCTCTTCCCACACTCTAAAAACTTTCTCGTCGTACTGACAAGCTGGAACTCGTTCTCAGAATATGCTTAAATTGACAGGGTCTACCTTGTCAATTGACAAGTTTTTAACTTGTCATCCTCGGAAAAGAGACATCTTATCATTGAAACAAATACATCTCGTCAATCAGGCTAAACAAAAATTAAAAATTATGCGCCACGAGACCGTTATGCGGTAGTTACAAGTACTAACAACAGGTACATATGAAAGAAAAACCCTCCCACATTTCAGGGTCTACGGCGGGATTCGAACCCACGACCTCTGAAACATATAAACTACTAGACATAACCCCTAAACCCTCGTGGCTAATGAGGCAATGATGGCGACAGTATGCTTAGAGTTCAAGAAATTGAGCGATAAATGTGAGGGAAGCGCATGCGCAATAATGTCCTGCCACCTGCAACTTATCGCCATAACTAGAGACCTTGTCAACTGGACAGACTGAACTCGTCACAGAGATGTGCGACTCGCCATGACAAGTAAATCGTGTCATGAATGATGTAATTCGTCAGACTGACTAAAGCATCTCATCAATATTCGCAGACAAGTTGCGGTGACAAGAATTTTTAAAGAGTGCATACACGATTCGATGGCTAAATCAGGCCCCCAAGGCGTCAGTTATTGCGGAAGACAGAGGTATATAGAAAATGCTCATTTTAGCCCCAAAATAAGAAAAATACGACTAGATCTTGGGTTTTAAGTTGGATGGACCAGGCTGGACACAATAATGTAACACTCTACTGCTTCCGACACAGTTTCATGGAGAATGGTTTCCCGATGCAAGAGAAAAGTATCTGGAAACGAAAAATCAAGCATGAAAATAAAGAGCACCTAGTGCCCAAAAATCGATAACAGCATGAGCAGTGCCTGAGAGATCACGCGCGTGATTTCTTCACAGGTACAGCAAGTACGCCAGTAATGTCACTCTGGGAGCGTGCTCAATCCCGCACGAGGCCGGTGGAGGTCGGTTCGCTTTTACACGAGAGAATAACTGGCCTGCACCTACCTCCACCTTCCCGAGACTCACGCGGCGAACTGAACTGGCCCGAGGAAGGTGGATTGGAGGTACTGTTGTTTCGCTTTTGCACGGGGAAAAATAACCGAACCATCCTCGAACTAGTCTCGATCCGGAACGCACCGGCAACGTGTAAAAAGACCTAATGACGAATGTCTAACATGTCGTAATCACAAGAAAATTTTTCTCCACATGGTACAAAATCAGTAACTTCAAAGGGCTTTATCTCCATTACTACTCAACATAATGTTCTTCAAGTAAAAAGGGTTGTATTCGTGGATACATATACTTTCTCTACAGAATGAGGAAATTGGGTGTGAAGCTTGGATTTGAACGTACCAAAGCACATTCCGACTGTACAAACACTACCTTGCGGTACGAGCTGTTTTTGCGGAACTTCGGGGTTTGTGTGGTACATCGGTCTGCTGGCATTTCGAGTTCAGACGTCGAATTTCGGATTTTGAATTTCGGATGAGCCGTCTGGGCTCTCGTAAACATTTCAGAAAGTCTGTTTCATTTACGAGATCGTACAGCGTCGCCATCTAGCGGCAGAGATATAGCGCAATGTAGTTTCAATGAAAGTGACCGAAAGTCACGATTAAAATCCGCTGTCTATGTCTGCACGGGCTGAGAAAGTACACCATCAAAAGTCAATAACGTAAGATGACAATGTAATAATTCTCATTTCATTATCAGAGAACGATCAAATCAGTGGATTGATGTGTCATTTTGATTCCAAAGCGGTAGATTTTTGCAAAAAACGGGGTTTCCTTGGGAAATCCCGCCTTTTCGCCGGCCTGGAGCACGCTGTCCAACCATCAGAAGCAGTTCTTGAATATTTAATATTTACCCTATGACCTTTCAAAGACCATCATCTGATTGGCCTATTCAATACTGTATCAACGGTCACAAAGCCCACCACCCAAGTGGCAGCCTCGTGTTCAGGTATGACAGGTATTCATCAAACACTTTGTACTGCCAGTTCAATATAACTTTTGTGTCGCGTGGCCTAAATGAAGGATTCTGTCCATTCTAATCTTCCCCTAAAATCCAAACTTCTGAACCTGGATACTCATCAGCATGATCAGACCCATTTGCTTCTTCTAGGCCTACTACCGCACACCTCTCTCAAGCTAATGGAACGGCCCACCTCAAGCTAACGCCGCGTCATCGTGTGCTATTTTTAGCTGCTGACACACGAAACAAACTGGGACAAACGTTCTGATATGTGAGACGTTACTACGCAGATGTTGAAAGAGATGACAGGAAGTACTGAAATACGTACGAAATTTTTGGATGTTTTCTCTGGACAGTTTTATGCACTGTAATTTACTTGCACGACTTGCACTGTTATGTAAACATGTATACATGGTTATACTTGTCTACGAAATAAACATATATATATACTGTGGTGTCGGAGTTATGCCGGATTCGACTCCATATCCACCCATTGGTTCTGGGGAATTTGGGGTTGGGCCTGTGGACTGAAATTGTGGTGTGGGCGGATATTAATGATCCTGAGACATGCCCCGATACCAAATCATTTTTGTTTGGGCTATACCTTGGGCTATACCTTCCCTAAAAGTACGGCTAGGCCTGACCNTCATGTCATGTGTCATGTCATGTCATGTCATGTCATATGTCATGTCATGTCATGTCATACGTCATGTCATGTCCGAACCTGTACATCGGGAACCATACGACATTTACAATGTCATCTTGTTTGCATTTGCGTCTGAGTCCTTTGAAGTTCGGTCCCCAAGTCGAGTTGGCTGAGACAACCTATACCTAGTTTATCAAGGATGAGCTTTCAGATTACGCAATGACCTTGAAGGTCAGAGGTCAAGGTCACGGTAAAACAGTTCTAAAGTGCAACTCTGCACAGAATTTCAGGACAAAACTAATTAGAAGCCTGAATTAACCATCTCCTATAAGTTTAATCATGAGAAGGATGCCTGTTCCAGTTTGGCAATACTTCTCAAGGTCAGAGGTCAAGGTCACAGTCAACCGTCACAGATAACATGAGATAAGTCAAAACCTGGTGCTGGTGGAAGCCTAACACCTTCACCTACACAGGTTATCAAGGATGGCCTTTCGGATTACGCAGTGACCTTTAAGGTCAGAGGCCAAGGTCACGATCATACAGTTTTAAAATGCAAATCTACTCAGTATTTCAGGGGAAAACTAATTAGAAGCCTGCATTAACCATCTCCTATAGGTTTAATCAAGGATCCCTGTTCCAGTTATGCAATACTTGTAAAAGTCAGAGGTCAATGTCATAGTTAACTAGCTCTAGAGTCGTAAACTTCTCACCGGAAACCATTGACATCGCTCCGATGTCCTTCTCTAAGGTTTTTTCATGCACAGATGTACAGCGGTAGGTGTCGCATGCTTGACTGATTTCTAACAAAGGGAACACTAGCGACCCTGGTGGGGCATTATTCCCGCAATAGCTGGTAATGCACGGTCACCTTGTCTCGAGGCTCAACTTCTGCGATTAACCCACGGAGAAGGAAGACCATAGAAACAAGCTTGGCCAATACATGTATATTCGATTTAATGAGTCCATATAAAAACAAGACGCTATTGGCTGAAATAATGGACCCATTAATTGCCCGAATATATGTATCCATAAAATAGCATTTAATGTGTCCATTAAATAAGAATTAAGTCCACTCCGGCCTACCATAGCCGTTATGCAATGGTTGCATGGAAAAACAACTACCACCTTTATATACACTTTGAAACGCGTTGATTGCTCGACTCGCCACTACGGTCTAGTTCAACATTGGTCCTTCGAATTTGCTCCTCTTGTTTTTTTTTGGTCCACCCTTGACAAATCCGCAGGACATCGTAAACATTTTCAAAACATCAGCGCGAAAGAACGGCAACGTGAACCCGTACAGAACAAAATTGATGCAGTAATTTGTCAAACTAAACATGATAAAGAACTTCGCCATGAACATCAAGAATAATTTTCTCTGCTTTGAATTGTCGGTCTCTTCAGCAGCGAGGAGAAAGTACGTGTACATTGTGGATGCTGGTAAAAGGAAAATAACATACAGCGTCGACACGGCCATTAATGATACAACCAACCTCGTATCCTCTTTCTTTTGTGGTTGCGACATCGTTTCCCTGACGGACGCTCGTCGGGCTCGAGCAATACCCCAAACAATCAAAAAATTTGAGGTGGAGATGAGAAAGCTTGGTATGTAGTTGTAAACTGCTGTGTCAATTTGGAAAACGATACCGCTTACGGTTGGCGACAAGGCATACAGGCAATCGTAAACAGTCGCAATGAGGTGAATGTCGACCACAGCAAGTAGATGGACGCTCAACAAAATTGCGGCGAAGGTGACAATTACAAGAGCAACCTTTCTCACGGTCGTTGAAATTCGGGTCCGTTGGAATGGGAACCAGACGACAATAGCTCTTTCCATCGTAAACGTTACAATCACCCACCCCGAAATACACTTGAAAATTTGGAGTAGAAAAAAATTCAATTTACATGCAAACCCGCTGTTGAGCAGGTTATAGGAATACTTTCCGTTTGTGACTTGTGGTAACCCATCTCGAAACCATCTTACGACGCCGTGGAATAAGACGACGCCAGTGTCGGACACAGCGAGGACGCTGAGATACTGAACCGACGCATCCTCTCTGTGCCTGGCCCTGAAGAAGACGATGAAGGAAATCGTGTTGCCGATGATACCAACTGAGTATACAGCCAACATTACGTATACTTGAAGGAAGTTAACGATGCTTTCCAGCTGACGGAAATCTCCCTGCTGATGAGGGAGGGCGTTGGTGGACAGGTCAAGCATTCCTGACATAACCGTATTTCGATCGAGGGATTAAATTCGACATTGAGTAGTGGCTGACAAGTTGTTATGAACCAGGCTACCTCGCTGAAATGATGATAAGTTAAAATTACAAAACTAAAGAAGGTTATGGGCGGTTATGTCCGCATAAATTAGACGTGCACAAAACGTATTTGTAAGTGTAAAACATATGTTTTTGTGCCAAAACAGCTATTTCTGTGTAAAAACAGACATACAAAACGTGATTATTTCGGCAAAACGTGTGTGTTTTCCAACAAGAAGCCCATGGGCCTGGCGCTCAGCTGACAGTTGACTTGAGGTGTAGTTGTAGGTGTAATGAAGCATGCTGAAGGAGAGGTGGAACTGTAAACTGACTGGATCCAATGGATTTTATTACCGGTATAAAAAACAAAGAGAATGACACCTTGGCTCAACTGGTCTTTAAGTAGGTCACTAGGTCATGGAAGTAGGTCAGTTCAGACCTACACTTTATTAGCTTTAGTTTGATACCAAACATGGCTACCTTGGCTCAACTGGTCTTTACGTAGGTCACTAAGTCATGGAAGTACGTCAGTTCAAACCTACACTTCATTACCTTTAGTTTAATACCAAACATGACTACCTTGGCTCAACTGGTCATTAAAAAGGTCACTTAAGTCATGGAAGTAGGTCACTTCAAACCTACACTTCATTACCTTTAGTTTGATACCAAACATGACTACCTTGGCTCAACTGGTCTTTAAATAGGTCACTAGGTCATGGAAGTAGGTCACTTCAAACCTACACTTCATTACCTTTAGTTTGATACCAAGCATGACGACCTTGGCTCAACTGGTCTTTAAGTAGGTCACTAGGTCATGGAAGTAGGTCAGTTCAAACCTACACTTCATTACCTTTAGTTTGATACCCAGAGTGAGGGAACTGGGCAAGGGGCTGTGTTGTGTGTTGGCTGTGTTTTGGGGGTCGCTGGGCTGTTTCCCTGGCTTCAGCGGACACGTTGATGTCCCTGAAGCCAGGGAAACAGTTATTAGTCTAGGTCATTATTGCTTTTATGGTACTGTAAACCAGGTACTGCTATTGTTACGGCAGTTTGTGATACATTTGACATCAGGATTAGGGTTGGGCCAGGCCCAGAGTGGAAATACTGACTGCCGTACCCCTAAGAACAGCCGTAATTCTTGGCTATCCTCCTGTGCCTTAATTGAATGATTTATTTCGCATAAGTAATTGCAACATCTCGAAAAATAACTTAATGAGGAGAAAAAAGAACAAAATACAAAAGATAATAAAAGAATAAGAAAAGACAAAAAAGAAAAAAGCAGCGGACGGGATTCGAACCCGGGGCCCTGGTGGATTGCGAAGCAACGGTCATTTCACCATGAACCAACTGACGTGCAACGCCACCAAGACGTGCAACAGCAGTGACGTGCGCTACACTTCAACGGCAACGCGCGGTAGCGTTGCTGTGATGCGACGCACACTGGCGTTGCTGTCATGTGGTTTGAGTAAATCTGTGACGTCACTGTGACGTCATCAAATCATAAGTTTGAAATTAAATCTAAATTTACAAACAAACTGCTGAGCGAAGTGACTAATTGCGCCATCGATACATCATTTCCAGTCCTGCTTAACTTTCATGCGAAGTTTGAGCGCTTAACAATGCCGTATTGTGTGTTTTTGGCACGCTGTTTGCCAGAAGCCGAATTTCTTACATGAGGAGAAATTCAGAGTCGGACCGCCTGTGACGTCAGCAGCTTCGCTATCTGGCCACTGCGCGGCGTTCCGGGTCCTTTGCGTCAAGCATGACTACCTTGGCTCAACTGGTCTTTAAGTAGGTCACTAGGTCATGGAAGTAGATCAGTTCAAACCTAAACTTCATTACCATCAGTTTGATACAAAACATGACTACCTTGGCTCAACTGGTCTTTAAGTAGGTCACTAGGTCATGGAAGTAGGTCACTTTAAACGTACACTTCATTACCTTTAGTTTGATACCAAACATGGCTACCTTGGCTCAACTGGTCTTTAAGTAGGTCACTAGGTCATGGAAGTACATGTACGTCAGTTCAAACCTACACTTCATTACCTTTAGTTTAATACCAAACATGACTACCTTGGCTCAACTGGTCTTTAAGTAGGTCACTTAATAGGTCATTGAATAGGTCACTTTAAACCTACACTTTATTACCTTTAGTTTGATACCAAACATAGCTACCTTGGCTCAACTGGTCTTTAAGTAGTTCACTAGGTCATGGCAGTATGTCACTTCAAACCTACACTTCATTACCTTTAGTTTGATACCAAGCATGACTACCTTGGCTCAACTGGTCTTTAAGTAGGTCACTAGGTCATGGAAGTAGGTCACTTTAAACCTACACTTCATTACCTTTTTTTAAATATTATTTCAGGAGTGCAAGCGCTCACTTAGGGCATTATAGCTACTCATCAAACAATATTGGGCGATATTAACGATAAGTAGGAGGAAACCGGAGACCCCGGAGGAAACCTACGATGTCGAGGAGAGATTGCCGTCTCTACCACATAAAGCCACTTGCACGACCTGGGGATCGAACCCGCGACCTCAGTGGTGGCAGGCGCTGATGTTTCCACTGCGCCACCCCGACACCCTTTAGTTTGATAACATGGCTGCCTCGGCTCAACTGGTATTTAAGTAGGTCACTAGGTCATGGAAGTACGTCAGTTCAAACCTACACTTCATTACCTTTGGCAGAAATATGCCTTTAGTTTAATACCAAACATGACTACCTTGGCTCAACTGGTCTTTAAGTAGGTCACTAGGTCATGGCAGTAGGTCACTTCAAACCTACACTTCATTACCTTTAGTTTGATACCGGTACCAAGCATGACTACCTTGGCTCAACTGGGCCCGTATTCATAAAACTACTTGAGTCTAAGTGTGACACTTATCCTTTGTTCAACACAAAAGATAAGTATCATACTTTGACTTAAGTATGTTTATGAATATGCCCCAGGGCCCATATTCATAAAACTACTTAAGTCTAAGTGTGACACCTTATCCTTTGTTCAACACAAAAGATAAGTACCACACTTTGACTTAAGTACTTTTATGAATATGGGCCCTGGTCTTTAAGTAGGTCACTAGGTCATGGAAGTAGGTCAGTTCAAACCAATACTTCATACCTTTAGTTTGATACCAAACATGACTACCTTGGCTCAACTGGTCTTTAAGTAGGTCACTAGGTCATGGAAATAGGTCAGTTCAAACCAACACTTCATTTAGTTTGATAATAACAAACATAACTACATTGGCTCAACTGGGCTTTAAGTAGTCCGGTACTAACTCTCCGCCAGAATGAAATCACGGACCCTCGCATCAGATGGGAAGGGGTTAATAGGCCTATATTACTTATGAGTTGAGATGGATGTTGTATTAGACCTACTTGGTGACAATGGGTTAATACCAGATAGGCCTGCAATTCGTGGTGAAGTGAGATAGATATCTTTTGAGACGCATTGGGTGGAAGGAGTTAATATGGGAACCAATCCATGACTGACGTCACTAATGGTGGATGAAGTGAGAAAGGGCATATATCTGATCTGGCGATGCTGTCCACCATTCAATAGTAGCTTGCCATTCAATACAACAGGGTGTTTTGACCGTCTCCGACAGTTCAACATGAAGTTCCTTGAGGAAGGATAAGCGGCGGCCGGGACAGAATTCGTCTCTTCTCGGTTTATCAAATGAGAACAAATAAGACAAAACCCATAATGACTGTCGCAGTGTCGCGTTGTTGAGAGCGATGTGTCCTGAACTTCACCTGATGAAACCAAGAGTTCCCTGTCCCTTCGTCGTTGATGGTCCCAATCAAACTAAAGACATGTCATGCCATCGAAATGTGTGAAATATAAGGAATTTTTATTGTCATACGCAACAAAAACAGCCCGAGTCGGAGACTCGAAATGACGAATGAGAGCCGATTAGAAATCGAGCAGTGAAAAGCGAGGGGCCGGCGATAGGCCTCATTCGGCTGATAGCACCAAAATTATCATATCCCTTCGTCGTTAATGGTCCCAATCAGACTAAATATGTATCAAATAATATAAATATGTGAAATTTTAACAATTTCTAAGGCAGCACACTATGAAAGCAGCCCGAGTCGAAGACTTGGAATGACGTGCATGAAGCCGAGATCGCTGTTGTCGGTTCGATCATTGTGATTTTTTTTCCAATATATATCGTCATATTTTGAACCCACTCGTGTCGTTTTGATGAAAAATAATTTCAGTTATTGTTGGGTGGTACTCAAATACCACTCACGTATGATTTCATAAGGCGATTGTCTATGATCATTGGGATTTTATGCGATGATCGTAGGTATATTTCATCTCGATTCACTTTGTGCAAGCACCACGACATTTCCCATGATTCCTCATTCCATGAACAAAAGAGCATCCAACATATCAAAGTAACTGGCGCGGGAAATTTAAATAGTGCTGTTTCTATTTTGTCAACTAGCGCCCCCTGGAGAAAAAATTTCGAATTAATTTCCATTGCACTTGGTGTACCAAAAATCAAGCTTCATACCCTATCAATTTGGTGTCTGCTCTATTCGCCTTATATCAATTCGCCTTTTCTCATTTCGCCTTCAAAAAGTATACATTTCGCCTTTTCCTGATTCGCCATCTCTCATTTTGCCTTCTCCTACTTTGCCGTATCTTATCTCACCTTTGGCTACAGTCGACTTTTCCTATTTTGCCTTGTCATATTTTGCCTTCGTTTTATTTCGCCTTTTCTTTTTTGGCCATTTCTATTTTTGCCTTCATCTTAATTTGCCTTTATCTTATTTTGCCTCTTCTTATTCTGCCTTGTCCTAATTCGCATTTGTCTATATTTGCCTTACTTCTAATTCACCTTCTTTCATTTTGCCTTTGTCTTTATTCGCCCTATTCCTAATTTGCCTTCTTCCTATTTTGCCTTGTTTTATCTTGCCTTTTTTCATATCACCTTTTCCCTTCCTGCCTTTGTTTTATTTCGCCTCTTCTCAAGTGGCCATTTGTATTTTTGCCTTCATCTTAATTTGCCTTTATCTTATTTTGCCTCTTCTTATTCTGCCTTGTCTTAATTCGCATTTGTCAAAATTTGCCTTACTTCTAATTCGCCTTCTTTCATTTCGCCTTTGTCTTTATTTGCCCTGTTCTTAATTTGCCTTCTTCCTATTTGCCTTGTCCTTTTTGGCCTGTTTCATTTTTGCCTTTTCTCCATTGACCTTTTCTATTTTTGCCTTTTTATCTTATTTTGTCTTTTTTTACTCGGCTTTTCTCATCTTATTTTCATATCCATTCACCATATCTAAACATTTCTATTCTCGTCGTACCGTTATAAAACATTTCATGTACCAGATACCCATTTGTAAGGTACTGTAGGTGTCAAAAGATTCTAATGCTGGGATTACTTGAGACGTCCGACTCCATAACAAGGTTGGTCAGCACACACCATAATGATAANAACGGCAGAATAGGATAAAGGCGAATATGAGAAGAAGAAACAGGATGAGGCGAGATGAGATAAAGGCGGATTGGAATTAAGGCCAGTAAAGACAAAGGCAGAGTAGAACAAAGGCAAGATATGCGAAGGCGATTTGAGAAAAGGCGAAATTGATAATGGCAAAATGAGTGAAGGCAAACTAAGAAGATGGTGAAATGAGACAAAGGCGAATCAAGAAAAGGCAAGAAGAGAAAATGCAAAATGGTACAAAGGCAAAATAGGACAAAGGTGAATTAAAGGAAGGCGAAGTAGGATGAGGCAAGACGAGATAAAGGCGAGTTGAGAGAAAGGCGAATTAAGACAAAGGCAGAATAGAACAAAGGCAAGATATGCGAAGGCGAATTGAGAAAAGGCGAAATCGATAATGGCAAAATGAGTGAAGGCAAAATATGAAGATGGTGAAATGAGACAAAGGCGAATCCAGTAGTCTTGAACGTTAGTTGGGAAATGGAAGGGTTGGGGATATATTCGTCCTGCGACTAAAAGTGTTCAGCAAAAATAACAGAGAAACAGATTCAGCAAAAAAAAAATAAACCGAGAAACAGATGCGTGAAAAAAACCACCTATCGCAAGGCTCGAACCCGGCGCCCCGGATTCATAGCCGGACGCTCTACCGCTGCGCCAGCCGGCCATGATGCTGGCTGCTGAATAAATGTTTATGAATACATCCCAGCTGCTCAACATATTTTTATGATAATAGAAATGACGTCACAAATCAGAATAATCTTACAAAAATCGCATTTCACAACATCCACAGAGCAAGTCCCCAGCAAACCTGTCAGTATATCGCTACATAATGTACCCATCTACGTAAACCAACCGTCCGATATATTCCATCTGAACATTAGGCGCATTTCACCTATAAGTCCAATTCTATTGACTGACCCGTGACAAGTCTTTGGCTAGCTTCGCTGTTGGCCGCTACGCGGCGCGTTGGGCCCTTGCGTCAAGAAAAGTAAGAAGAGAAAAGGCAAAATGGTACAAAGGCAAAGTAGGACAAAGGCGAATTAAAGGAAGGCGAAGTAGGATGAGGCAAGACGAGATGAAGGCGAGTTGAGAGAAAGGCGAATTAAGACAAAGGCAGAATAGAACAAAGGCAAGATATGCGAAGGCGAATTGAGAAAAGGCGAAATCAATAATGGCAAAATGAGAAAAGGCAAAATGGCACAAGGCGAAATGAGATAAGGCGAATAGAGCATGTACCATATTGCCTCTGGACCGAGTTATTGGGGTTTTCCATTTTACGGAAAATGCCCCCTGGAGAGCAGAATGTAGGTCAGATCGCAAAAAGTTTTGGTCCTGTTTCGAGTCCTCCCTAGGGCCTACCCCTCAACCAACTTTCATGACCCTCGGCCTTGCGGTTGCGAAACGTGCCAGTTTAACGGACGACACACAGACAGAGACACACACACACATCCGGACGCCACTCAGTATACATATGACTAGATCCGCTGACCTTTGGTCAGCTGAGCTAAAAACGAATATATTTCTTGCAAAACAGATGTAAGTTTGTCGACAAACACGAAAGTTTTACCCGATTTTTATCTCGCAGAGATGTCGGCTCGCAGAGAGCAAACCGCAGAGATGTTTGCCAAACGAAGACGCTAGATGGCGCTCGATACTGTCGCTATTTTAGTCTGCGATATCTCTTGTGGAGCACGAGTCTCAGCGGCCAAGTGGTTAGAAAAAAAAGAACTGTCACGGCAGGATTCGAACCCCTGTCCTTCAGTTTGATGACCGCGCGTGCTAAACGGATGCTGAACAAAATACTGACCATGACAACGGTTAAGGTTCGTTTGCTTCTCAGATACATGTAAAGCCGACTGATGGGACTGATATCATTGGTGTCCTTTTGCTCACATCGTTTTTCTCAGTGACCCCTCTCCCAGACAGTAGGCCCATGAAACATGAATGGCATTTCCGTCATTGTGCTTCTTTAGTGAACAATGCAACGGACGAATCAATGCCGCCGATACGATGTCAGTGCAAGGTTTTGGCCCGTATTCTAGAAGCTTCCTAAACTCTAAGGTCCACTTTAAGCGTTTGTATTCTGCCCTGCAAACAATAGCTAAAGGTAAACCTTAGAGTTGAGGAAGCTTCTAGAATACGGCCCTTTCTCTCTCGTGCTCGTTGTTTCTTACCGAATCTGCCCGAATTATATCATCATTTCCCAGGACAAGACCACCCTGCGAACACAAATACCATGTGAATCAGTATTCCTATCCTGTCAGCACAATAACATTAGAAAAGTGCACTTATGCACTGGATATACTACTACCGGTTAAATAACTTGAGACACCTGTGAAGAATTCGATATAGGCTATTCTATGGATCCGATCCTTCAAAGGCGAAATATCAAGTTTCTTTGTGATACTGGGTCATATGAATAAAGACTAGCAAATGCTTTTACTTCAGATTTGTCCAGCATTGCCGCTGCTGGTGCATCTGTATTGCAAAATTCAAGTAAAAGCATTTTTGGTTCACAAAGTAATCCTTACTTTCAACACTGTCTGGCTTGTCTATGTATGTCTGGCAATATTTTCAGCTATATCTCAATTGTTGAAGGAGCAACAGGTTTGAAATTTGGCATGCAGTCATATTCTAGTATGGTTGTTTTATTTCTTTGATAATTTTCGAACAGAAATGCTGCGAAAGGGACCGAGGAAATAAGATGTTCCGCGGTATGGCTGGGATCATGTCACTATTACTGCACATATTTCAACCAAACTTGGTATGGTAATAGTGGTGGGGCTAGGGGGCCTTCTGATACCACCCATCACTCTGTTATGTAATCCGTAGCAACAGCATAGCAACCTTATTGTTCTGCGGTGTTCCTGGGATCATTACACTATTTCTGCACAGAATTATACCAAACTTTGTAGGATGATAATGGGGAGGCTAAATTACGTCGTGGTACCAGTCATTATCCAATTATGTAATCCCTAGCAACAGCATAGCAACTCCATTGTTCTGCGGTACGCCTGGGATCATTTCAATATTACTAATTAGAATTCAACCAAACCTTGTAGGATGATAATGGGGAGGCTAAGCTACGTCATGGTACCAGTCATTATTCAATTATATAGTCCCTAGCAACAGCATAGCAACTCCATTGTTCTGTGGTATGCCTGGGATCATTCCAGTATACTGATTGCAATTCAACCAAACCATGTAGGATGATAATGGGGAGGATACGCTACGCCATGGTACCACTCATTATCCAATTATGTAATCCCTAGCAACAGCATAGCAACTCCATTGATCTGCGGTACGCCTGGGATCATTTCAATATTACTGATTAGAATTCAACCAAACCTTGTGGGATAATATGGGGAGGCTGAGCAACGTCCTGGTACCACTCATTATCCAATTATGTAATCCCTAGCAACAGCATAGCAACTCCATTGTTCTGCGGTACCCCTGGGATCATTTCAATATTATTGATTAGAATTCAACCAAACCTTGTGGGATGATAATGGGATAGGACATGGAATGGAACAGAACTTTCAGAATGTGAAGCTCAGGACCCTTTATTAGCAGGATTGTGGTTGGTTGAGATGAAGGGAACGAAATATTGAGAATGCCAAAACAATTATTTAGGTGGATTGCTCCTGGCTGACATGGAATAGAACAATTGAAACAGGAAACAATGCGCTGTTGCTAGTGGATTAATATAGATATGGAAAAGGTACGCAAGGTAGGTGATCCTTAGGCTAAGAATCCATTCACGCGATTTTCTTGCCGCAGACGCTCGAAAGCATTGTTTGCTTCCGCCGCGTTGGTCGTGGACAAAGGATGCGACATCGCGCGGCACGAAAATCGCGTGAATGGATTCTTAGCCTTAAAGATATCATATACCATGTTTCTTTGTCCAAATAGCGAAACGAACATAGCATACAACAGAACAATGCTCTTACTAGGGTATTACATAACAGTGTGATGAGTGGTACCACAAATATTTAGCCCACCATATCATCCTACAAGGTAAAGAGTTGTATTCTAATCAGTAATACTGAAATGATCCCAGGGCTACCGCAGAACAATGGAGCTGCTGCTATGCTCTGCTGTTGCTAGGGATTAAAAAATTGGGTAATGAGTGATACCACGACGTAGCTTAGCCTCCCCATTATCATCCTACAAGGTTTGGTTGAATTCTAATCAGTAATATTGAAATGATCCCAGGGGTACCACAGAACAATGGAGTTGCTATGCTGTTGCTAGGGATTATATAATTGGATAATGAGTGCTACCATGGCGTAGCGTATCCTCCCCATTATCATCCTACAAGGTTTGGTTGAATTCTAATCAGTAATATTGAAATGATCCCAGGCGTACCACAGAACAATGGAGTTGCTATGCTGTTGATAGGGATTATATAATTGGATAATGAGTGCTACCATGGCGTAGCGTATCCTCCCCATTATCATCCTACAAGGTTTGGTTGAATTCTAATCAGTAATATTGAAATGATCCCAGGCGTACCACAGAACAATGGAGTTGCTATGCTGTTGATAGGGATTATATAATTGGATAATGAGTGGTACCATGACGTAGCTTAGCCTCCCCATTATCATCCTACAAGGTTTGGTTGAATTCTAATCAGTAATATTGAAATGATCCAAGGGGCACCACAGAACAATGGAGTTGCTATGCTGTTGCTAGGGATTACATAATTGGATAATGAGTGGTACCATGACGTAGCTTAGCCTCCCCATTATCATCTCACAAGGTTTGGTTGAATTCGTATCAGTAATATTGAAATGATCCCAGGGGTACCGCAGAACAATGGAGTTGCTATGCTGTTGCTAGGGATTACATAATTGGATGATAACTGGCACCATGACGTAACGTAGCCTCCCCATTATCATCCTACAAGGTTTGGCATAATTCTGTGCAGACATAGTGTAACGATCCCAGGAACACCGCAGAACAATAAGGTTGCTATGCTGTTGCTAGGGATTACATAACAGAGTGATGGGTGGTACCAGAAGGTCCCCTGGCCCCACCACTATTACCATACCAAGTTTGGTTGAAATCTGTGCAGTAATAGTGAAATGATCCCAGCCATACCGCAGAACATCTTATTTCCTCGGCCCCATTTCTACAGAGATTTTTTTGGGTGGATTTTAGAGGGTATATCGGTTTCTGAAAGATAAAATCCTTAGAAGTTGGCGAAATATGATGTCGCTTGTTTATTAGAATTTATAATTCCTAACAATTTTGCCTTTCTATGATGAGTTGGCGAAATGGCTGAAGATGATGTTGACGTGGAATTATATAGTCAGATTTCGAGGTTATTCTGCAACGGGGTCTCAATTTGGCGCGTAGGGCTATGACTTTATTCGTGGTGAGTGAGTGAAGCGGTTTACTGTTGAATGTACGCAGTGCGCAGGTACAATGCAGTAGATCTATACCGGTATATTGCGTAATTTTATAGCGCTAATTATGCCGCTCTCTCCCGTGAATCACTGGTTTTTGTGTACACGCCATCATGTGTGTTTATATGCCAATACACGGCAGCTGAAGCCTGGGGAATCAGGCCGAGTGCCACCCCTTAAAGGGACCAGGAAAATTGTTTCTAGCTTCGGTTATTACAAAATGCTAGTTCCTTCATGATAAATTCCCGCCGTCAATTCACTTTTTCAATTAAGTCTTAATTACTGACACCCAGACAAATCGGTTATCGCCTAAACCATGTAGCAGTCGCTATTTGAGCAATTGCTCAGCAGGTGTCTCTCATGGTCATTGCCTACGTCACTGGGAATCTGGGGGCTTATTCACAAAGGTTTCTAAGATAGGTCAGTTTACGTATGCGGTAGTCATCCGTAGGCCTATTTTACGGAAAGGTTACGTATGAGTTACACTTTATTCACAAAAGCGGCGGAGGGACTTCTAAGGAAACACGTAACTGAGCAATAATCTATTCACTTGCGCGATGCCAAATTTGATACATGTACGCCTTTTGTATTCGTACATTCGATCAATTACAGCACTGAGTGCCATGACGTAACTGTTTGAGGGCACTTGTATACAAGTTTGGCAAAGCATGTGGTTCATTAGCGTACTGGCTAGCACGATGACCATGTCCGAATAGAAGGGCGAAGTCGCTCAGAGAATTTCACATCGAAGGAGATAAAAAGAATTGTGGAACTCGTAAAAGCAAATTACTCTACCATTTCCCAAAAGGCCACCGTACACGATACATTTTTAGCTCACCTGTGAGCTATAGTCGTCACGCGCCGTCGTCCGTCGTCGTCGGCGTCCGTTAGCAGGGCACGTTTCGTAACCGCTGGGCCTACTAGGTATGTATCAAAACTGAACGTACGAAAACGAAAAATGAACCTATGATTAAGTTGAACATGTAACACTGAATGTGATTGGTCGCCCGCACCTTATCGACCACAGCACCGGCGGACGGTGAACCTAACCATAATTATATGTGTTCGTCCACTAGGTCCACCTTGTGATTGGTTAACAGGAAGATTACGCACAATCGCCTGTTGTGAATGAATAGTGTAGGGCGTACACTGGCGGGTCTCGGTACGGTTTGCTTGAATAGAGTCCTTGTAATTGACGTTATCTGTCGCCGATAGTTGGCCGATTAGCAAGGGCCTTGACGCTTGAAAACCCACGACACACACGACCATATTATACAATCGACAAAGAAATACCAGGAATGTCCTCCAGCATGTCGCCGTACGTAATGACATGGCAAGGGGTCAAAACCAACCTCGTGATGACCGCGTGATGTAAGATCATGTAATGGTTTAAAACATTGCGCCTTTTAAAAGCCGTGGTTACACTTCATAAAATCCCCGGTTTTTTGGCGGTCACACCTATGAATTGCCGGGCTTCAAGAAACTCGTGTCTGAAAAACACGGGTTTCTGGAACACGGCAATCTCGCCGTGCTTTTCGAAATCCCCGTGTCCCATTAGTTCCTTAGCACGGCTACAGATGGCGCGGCCATTAAGTGACGTCGTTTTCGCGCCTCCAACAATGTGTGCCAATAAAGAAATGACTGAAGAGTCGGTGCATGCAGCGCAACTGTCGCCGGGCGACTTAACTAAAATGTAGTGGTGTGATCTCTCGCCGGGATTTTCGCACACACGGGTGTGACACGGGTCTGGAAAAACATGGCTATTTTTATGTAGTGTAACCACGGCTACTTGGGGCCTCGGAGGTCTTTTGCTGTCTCTCCACTCATCCCCCAGAAGTCCATTTCTTACCCGTCACCACAAAACGAGTAAAAGTCGCTCTGAAGTTGGCCGGTTGACACCAACGTTTTGTCAATTTCCGTAGCCCTTGGCGTGTTGTAGACCTGCGTTTGGTAAAATCTGAGTGATTACGTTTCTGCCTTGAGCATCTCAGCTCCTCCAGTTATTTTGGTTCATCCTGGTTCATATCTTGTGATTTGATGTGACGGGTCACATTTCATGGGAAGCGACTTGTAAAAAAACGTTTTTTCCATTGTGGGGGATTTGCGAAAACTATTTTTTCTTCCAATCGCGGAATAGGCAGAAGTGATAGAGTGCACTGCAGTGGTGGAATCGGGCCTTCATTTAAAACTGGGAGTCGCGGTGGTGGTGGCGAAGACTGGTTGACAAAGCACAACGCGCATGGTCAGGGCCGTATTTAAAAGGGGGCAGGGGGCAGCCCCCCCCCCGAGCCAACCAAAAAACGTGATTTTCATGCGGATTTTGGGCAAAAAACGGAAAAAAAAGATCTTCTGCCCCCCCCCCCCCCCCGAGGCGTTTGCCTCCCCCAGGACCAAGAAGTTAAATACGGTCCTGATGGCTCATTCACCTTGTTCCATTTACTTTGTCAAACTCGCGCCAGTGACTTGGTCAACGAGAAAACGACACCTCCCACTTGCTCTCTTGGTTGAATTAAAATTTACTTGTATTGCATCATTGATTTTATTCATTAGGTATACCTGGCCAAAGAGGCGGAGTTTTTAGCGGTTTCAATAGCTGTTGCGCAACAGACCTCATTCATCCACACCGACGGTCATTGGAATCAGGCGGGTCTATCAATGAAATTGGGTGTGCTTACTATTCAAAACCGAACGAAAACGGGACGTACACATAACCCACGTGACTGGGGATGGCCAATCATAAATGAAGTACCAAATGTGCATGACCGAAAACTCGACCGTTATAAGTTTAGTTTTGATACATACCTATTGGCACCAAACTTTGTACATACTAGCAAAGTACCCGTTGAATGACGGGTCATGAAAGTTTTTGTTGAAACGCGAGTGGTCCATATAAAAGCCGTGTTTAACTGACATCCGTTATCCGTTGCGATACCATGTTATCAGTTTTTCATCTTGATCGCTACATGGAGGCAATGCTTTGACGGATAACGTCGTATCGCATAACGGAACGGATGTCAGGTAAACGGACACTGCTTAAACCCATGTTTACCTGACATCAGTTACCCGTTATGCGATACGTTTTTTCGTCTCGATCTGCACATGAGCCAATGCTTTGGCGGATAACGTCGTCCCGCATTACGGATAACAGATGTCAGGTAAACACCGCTTTCCTAATGTCGGTCGGTGCTCTACGAAACTTCGGTCACTTGCAGCGTGCAGTAGCCACCGGTCATCCCGTTACAAACGATGTGGCACTCGACGTGGCCGACGGACTGCTTCCCGAACCCGTCGTTGAAAGTGAAATTGACGTCCGCGCCAAAGAACGTGAGGTACGCAGGGGCGTAGCTAGCGGGGACAGGGGCAGATGTCCCCCAGAGCAAACGGGGCAAATGTTTCCAAGCAAATTTTTCCTTTAAAAGGTCATTTTCCCTCTTGAGCCAGGTAATTGTGGTGTCAGATGTCGGGAAAATGCATCTGAGAGGATGTCGATACATTTTTTTGGGGTGAGGACCCCAGCCCCCTTCGGCCTCCAGACGACTCAATCAATCCCCCCCCCAAAGCCATAAAAGCCAGCTACACCCCGCGCTACACCCATGGGTACGTGCGTCACTGTTTGCTGACGTCACCGGTGAATGACGTCATAGGTGAATTTGCTGGCGTAAAAGCACGGTGTCAACACTCCCCTGTGTGGTCATGGTGATGACGTCAAAACGTCGTCTTCACGTTGAGGTAGGCCTACTGCCTTTTTCTACAGCTGGCTGTTGAGACGATTCGCTTTGTTTCCCCCCGGGTTTTCAATTCAATCCACCTGCTATTGTTCAATAACTAACAGACGTAGGTGAGTTTTTTGAATATTTATGCGCTCAGTGATTAGTACGCCCCACTGAAACTTTGAATAGAGAACAAAATGGCGACCATCAGACGGTACACAGGAAGTAGTCAAGCTCAGCTGGGCATGTGCAGGAGGTTGATCATTGTAAACATGGCAACAGCGCAGGCGGAGAAATCCACTGACATCACATTGTGGAGATAGCGCTTTCAATTCACTTCACGAATTTAAATTGGCGGGCGAAATAAGTCGTGAATAGGCGGAAAATACAGTTTGAGCCAGTTGCCCGATAACAGCCAATGATAGCAGTAGCCAGTAGCCACATGGACCTACTTGGACGGTGATTGATGACGTCACTGCGCAACGCCGCCAATGCTGACAGACGGAAGTGCCTTCACGTTTTATAGTATAGATGTGTCACTAGGTGACATGACCTCAGAAAGTTTCGGTCCGATCTGATTCCTGGCTTGGCCACCAGGGGGGGGGGGGATGAACCGAAAACCTTTAAAGTGCAGTTTCGTCTTAACCGTTGATCGGATCGTCACCACATTTTTGTCGTAGGTACATCTTATGAGGATACACGACATATCCCCCGGGTTTTTGATTTGACGTAATTTTCAAGGTCACAGAAATTTCATCATCGGGCGGCACGTTTCGTGGCTATTTGTCCTGGATTGTTCAAATTAGGTGTGATGATGTATCTAGGTACCCTCTATGTCTGTAGCGGATTTCGGTCCGATCGGACTTCAAATATGGCCACCAGGTGGCTATCTTGGAAATCGGGTGTTGGCCCATAGCTCGTTAACTACTGGGTCATTCCATGCCAACTCACACACTTTTGTCGGGGTGGGTCTTCGATTTTGCTCAAATTGGGCATGCTTGTGGGTCTACTAGAGAAACTACCACACACCAAATTGTAGATCATTCTGATCATTTACCACCGACTTAGGGCAGTTGAAAGATTTGATAGGTTTTGCTCCGGAATAGGACCCATGGATTGAGAAATTGCGATATCTTGCACAAAAATGATCCAATATCAACAAATGTGGTATCATCGGACAGAGGAGAAAATTCGCTTTCCAATGATATGTAACATGATGACCTTCCTAGATGTAGGTCACTTCAAGGTCACGGGACATGACCTTGACATTTGACCTCAATTTTAGGGGAGAACATCCCTTTCAATTTTTTTCAAATTTTTTGCACATGTAGCCTATGGTACAGCGAGAAAGTCCGCAAAAGTTTGTTTTGGAGAATTGACTGCTTCATGTATTTATTAATAAAAGAGTTCTCAGTATACAGCGTGTAGCATAAAACAAGGTCATTGCATAATCGAAATGGGCATCCTCAATAACCTAAGTATGGGGATATCATGTTCCAACCTCTACCACAGGCAGAGATATTTCAAAAGAGCAAGGTCAACCTTCATGATTTATGATAATTGGTTAATTCGAAATATCTCTGCCTATTAGCATCATGGTCTGACATATGACAATTTCCATTCTTATGTAATGAACTATATGATATTTTCAATGTCCTGTTGTTTAGATTTGTGACAGGCAAGATTTTGAGAATTTCACCCTGATCCAGATATCGGAGAATGAAACCGATTAGCTCATCGGAAAGCTTGGGTCAACAAACATGGGGGTAAGGCCTATTTCCAGCCTTGCAGCTGTCCTGTGGACTGAGCTTTGACAGCAGAGAGGTGAACGGACACACACTGACACACACACCGAGAAAAAAACAATATGGTTCCCGGGAACCATAATTAGACCTATCATCATATCATGGCTATGCATGCGAGTGCATAGTGCCTAGCGGCAATGAGAGCAACCAAGGTGAATAAGGGATTTTACGCCTACATATAATATGCATGTGCGGTAACACCTCAGCATAATTACGTCCCCCGCCCCCTCATTCTTTTGTCATTATGTTCTAAAGTATAAAATGCCAATGCGATGGTAATTTCAGGGTATCATCACAATGTCTTTGAGGTCAAAATGTGAAAATGACAGGGCCGTATACGACCTGCCAACTGAAGAGGTTGAAACACGGGAAACGAGAGACAAGTACAAATAATTCACCTTTTTAGTGGTTATCAAGCATATATATAGGTGTTCGTGTGGAAATCAATGCGAGCAGAGGTTCAGAAACAAGAAAAAAGAGTGATGACCCCATCCCTAAGTGAAGGAAATACATGTATACTGTTATACTGTTATACTGTGGGAATGTGATAGTTTTTTTTAGAGATAAGAGATGGCCATGGTGACCATATTGAAAGGTAATGTGCGACAAAAATCTATGGTGGACAATCTGACCCATATCACTATGCCTATAGAATATGAAGTTAATCGATCGAGTGGTTCTCACATTATGAAGCGGAACGTATACTAGCAGCCATAAATGAAGTTGGGAGTGCAACTAAAATCCACAGGGCACACCTTCTAAGCCATGTCACTATGCCTTTAAAATATGAAAATGATTGAGGAAGAAACTTTCAAGTTATTGAGCGAAATGCGAAATCCAAAATGGCCACCAGGTAGCCATATTAGTGGTTGGAGTTCACGTAAAATTGATATGGTGCACCATCTGACCTATATCACGATATGCCTCTAAATATTGGGTGGGAAGGGGTTAATATCACTTGGCAAATCATACCCGGGGGGGGGGGGGGGGGTNCCCTTTCAGCTGGTAACAGCAATTTTGAATCCCCACCCCTTTTGGCTGGGTGCTTTTCAATCCCCACCCCCTAAAGCTGGGTACTCTGCAATCCCCACCCATGGCTGGATAATTTGAAAGACGTTTCAAAGGGCTTTTTGCAGGACACACTAGGTAAGGGAGGGCTTAAGGCGGGGGAGAGTGTCTTTTTATGTAGTCCCGTGGGCTTTCTGCGGGGTTATGGGTGAAATAGGGGGGCTTATTCGGCCCCGCGCGGGACCCGCCGATGCGGCTCGAAAAACATCCCTTTACCCGCAATTTTTGGTATGCTGATATGCAACACACTTTATGGGGGGTGATATCATGTTAGGCCCATTGGGTAGAAAGGCGTTAATGTCAGTTGATAGAAGGCCTACAATGCTTGGAGAACCGAGATAGATACCGGTATCTTTAGACCGATTGGGTGAGAAGGGGTTATTATCACTTGGTGAATCGAGATTGATATCTTCTCAGACCCACTGGGTGGGAAGGTATAGAATCACTTGGCAAACAAACTGACATCTTACAGTAGAAATTATTCATAATTGTCTAAGTATACCTGTCATGCTTATGTGATTAGATGTATACGGTTGCAGTGTTTTATGCTACAAGCTGTATACTGAGAACTCTTTTATTAATAAATACATGAAGCAATCAATTCTCCAAAACAAAACTTTGCAGACTTTCTCTCCGGAAAATAGGCTACATGCGGAAAAAATTTGAAAAAAATCGAAAGGGATGTTCTTGCCTAAAATTGAGGTCAAAGTCAAGGTCATGCCCCATGACCTTGAAGTGACCTACATCTAGGAAGGTCATCATGTTACATATCATTGGAAAGAAAATTTTCTCCTCTGTCCGATGATACCAAATTTGTTGATATTGGATCATTTTTGTGCAAGATATCGTAATTTCTGAATCCATGGGTCCAATTCCAGAGCAAAACCTATCAAATCTTTCAACTGCCCTAAGTCGGCGGTAAATGATCAGAATGATCTAAAATTTGGTGTGTGGTAGTTTCTCTAGTAGACCCACAAGCATGCCCAATTTGAGCAAAATCGAAGACCCACCCCGACAAAAGTGTGTGAGTTGGCATGGAATGACCCTACTGGAGCTAGAATGTTCTGAACTTGAACAAGTACTGTATCGACTGGCTCATGGCAAAATCGCGCCAATCATACATTCATTGAATATACAGTGTGTATCAGAAAAAAGGAAACCGAGATTAATTTGTTAATTTCTTGGACATGGCTAAATATTTCGGAAATTGGCAAGTACCATTGATTACCTAATGACGTCCTCTTTCTTATGACACCAAGAAATCCAATTTACTGTCACAGATGACTGAGCACGAAGCACTTCAATCAACCATGTCAGAACTGGTCTTGTACCAGATAGATGTTTTGGTAATGAGCCTTGTCTACCCAGTGCAGGGCTTTTGTTGGGCTTCCAAATTATGCAATCCTCTGCATGTTACACAATTCACNATAGGCCATGTAGCTAGGCCTGAGGAAGTTTAATGAACCGTGGACTTGAGTGAGCATGAACCATAATTAAGTGTACTAGTCACCCATGTCATCTTTCCCGAAGAATTCTCAGGACTGGGACAGTTGCGAATAGAGAACAACTCTAGTAGAAATTATTCACAATTGTCTAGGTGTCCCTGTCATGCTTATGTGATTAGATGTATACGGTTGCAGTGTTTTATGCTACACGCTGTATACTGAGAACTCTTTTATTAATGAATACATGAAGCAATCAATTCTCCAAAACAAAACTTTGCAGACTTTCTCTCCGGAAAATAGGCTATGTGGAAAAAAATTGAAAAAAATCGAAAGGGATGTTCTTGCCTAAAATTGAGGTCAAAGGTCAAGGTCATGTCCCGTGACCTTGAAGTGACCTACATCTAGGAAGGTCATCATGTTACATATCATTGGAAAGAGAATTTTCTCCTCTGTCCGATGATACCAAATTTGTTGATATTGGATCATTTTTGTGCAAGATATCGTAATTTCTGAATCCATGGGTCCAATTCCGGAGCAAAACCCCTCAAATCTTTCAACTGCCCTAAGTCGGCGGTAAATGATCAGAATGATCTAAAATTTCGTGTGTGGTAGTTTCTCTAGTAGACCCACAAACATGCCCAATTTGAGCAAAAGCGAAGACCCACCCCGACAAAAGTGTGTGAGTTGGCATGGAATGACCCTTATTGGATTACGGATTAGTGTTAAATCCCTTAAAGGGCCAAATTAATGATATACCAGGCACGCCCAGCGCCAAATTAATTTCGCCAAAAAACGGAAAAAAAGATACCCTGCAAACAAACTGAAACAAGATGACATTGTAAATGTCGTATGGTTCCCGATGTACAGGTGCTTCTACCAGTACATGAATGATACATTGACAGAGATCAAGGCACGNCGCACGCACGCACTAACGCACGACAGACCACCACTAAAGGCGCCAAGCACAGCATAAGCCCTTTTGGCCTATGGGCCAAGCGGGCTAAAAATGAACAGGGTACATAACTGGAATATTTTTGGCAGCAAGGTGCCGAAAGAGGAGATTGTTTACTTTTGTCAAATCATCATTGTATACACGGTTATTATCACTTCTATCGTGAACTTGTCTCTCAAAACTGATCAGCCTGAACTTTGGATCACGCTATTGAGTAGCGGTATTGGTTATCTTATGCCTAATCCCAGATTAGGAGGTGGCCATGGCCGACTTTTACCTCACCCTACCGAGCAACGCAAGCCATCACCTGTTTCCGAGGAATTCACAGAACTCGTACAAGATCAATCTGGCGAAACCCATTGATTTGCGAGGCAGATGGACTGTAGCCCTTAGTGAAATTCATTTTGTGGGTGACTTTGACAATATTTCTGATGATAATGGTTTTGAAATTAAGCTTTACGATACTCCAAAAGACATTAAAGTGAATGGGAAAATCTCTCCCGGAAAGTACCGACATATTCCAGATGTAGTTAAAACTTTAAACAATTCTATTAAAACTCACCGTGAAGCTGATAAAGATTTTTCAAACTATGTTCAAGAGGTGCAGAGGGCCCTTTATTTTCAGTTCAACCGTGTAACCGGATATGTTCCACTTATTAATAACCACCCCAGTATTAAAATTGCAGTGAAGGGTGATTTCGCACGTTGTATTGGCTTCGAGCCTGATGTTATGTTAACCTGTGATCAAGATGGTGATTACAGGGCAGATATTGATATAGGGTTTCACACCCTCTATGTTTATTCCGATATTGTCACCGCACAGCTCGTGGGCGATAGTATGGTTCCACTGCTTAGAGTGGTCGATTTTAGTAAGAAACACGATGGGAATACTGTCAATATATACAACAAGAGGCCCATGGGCCTTGCGCTCAGCTGACTATGACCTGCCAACTCAAGAGGCTGAAATTAAAGGGCCTCTAGAGGCAGCCAGCATGGCAGGGGAAAACCCCGGGGAAACCCCGGCGAAAATCGTATCAGACCACTTGGGTAGGAAGGGGTTAATATTGCTTGGTGAATCGAGATAGATATCGTATTGGGTGGGGAGGACCATAGTCTAAGATTTTCGGGCTCCAGACGATCGTCCCAGCTCTTCCTGAGTCTGCATTCCTCTTGGAATAACATCTTGGCCCTTAACACCACTGGAGCAACGAATCCATAAGGATCATACACACAACATGTTGTGCTGAGCAGAGCTCTCCTTGTGCAGTCCTTACTTGTCTTCAAAGCCAATCTGATTCCAAGCGTGTCTGTCTCCGGATTCCATACTACACCCAAAGCTTTCTCCGACGGCAAAGCTGACTGTGTCAGATCCAAACTTCTGATCGCCTTGGCTCTTTCTCCCTCAGGAATCTTCTCCAGCACTTCCTTGCTATTCGACATCCATTTTGTCAAACGGAATCCTCCTTTTTCCATCAGACTACTTATATCATCAACTCGACGGATAGCAGCCGTATCATCTACCAGCGACCTGACGTCTACATAGAAATCCCGACTGACGGCAGTGACTGTGTCCTCATCATATCTATCACTCTGATCCTCCGCTGTTTTCCTGAGTGCAAAATTAGCGGCACTAGGGCTCCATACCCCTCCAAACAGATGGACAGCCATTCGGTAGGTTTCTGGTTCATGACTCATATCACCCTCCGGCCACCACAAGAAACGCAGAACGTCTCGGTCCTTGGGCGTGACACGAACTTGGTTGAACATCTGCTCGATGTCTCCCATAATGGCAACCCTCTCATGTCTAAAGCGAAGTAGAACTCCGAGCAACCTGTTCGTTAAATCCGGCCCCTGTAACACGTTCTTGTTCAATGACGTATCCGCATATTCTGCTGCACAGTCAAAAACCATCCTAAACTTGTCTGGCTTGTGAACATTCACCACGTTATGATGCGGAAGATACCAAGTCCTGCCTGGTGCTGCATCCAACTCGTCATCTGGAACCTTTTCAGCAAAGTTCCGATCCAAAAGCTCCTTCACAGCAGCCGAATACTTCCCATGTAGATCCGGATCCTTCTCCAGTCGCCTCCCGAGTCCTTTCAGCCTTTTCTCGGCTAAAGCCTTGTTGTCTGGTAGATTTAGATCGTCTGAACTGAATGGTATTCCCAATTGATAGTGACCATTCACCAGCTCCGCAGTTTCGTTCCAAAACTCCAACACTTTCTTGTCGTTTGGAGACATCCCATCTCCACCGGCTGTACAGGCATTTTCGATCTGCCACATTTTCTCGACCTTCTCTTCTAGAGAAATCTCTCGTCTGTAGACGAAGTTGCTGATGGCTTTGCCACTCTTGACATCATCGCCTAGTGATCCATTCAAAGCCCAACCTAACTTGGTTCTTGTCGCATACGGTTCACCATCATTTCCTCTGCGTACTTCCAACGGTACCAGTGCCTCCGGAACATCTTGTCCAATCAGCAGCGTAACCTTTGAGCCATCCTTGGAGGGTATCGCTAAATCCCTCAGATGCTCCCAACGACTTATGTCAGCTCCATATCAACCATCTAGATCTGGAAATCGATCCAAAGCATACACTTTCGGCAAGCTGATGATTTTTCGCTTTGCTGTCTTCCCTTGGTTTCCTGTCACCTCTAAGCTGACTTCCATCACGTCCATTTCCTTTCCATCATGCAGCGTTTCCAACGACATGTTGAGATTTCTTCCTTGGAGACCCAGCTGCTTCACCAAAGGCTGCGAGCAAAATGATCTGTTGCTCCCGGAGTCAAGAAGTGCCAGAGTCCTTATGAAAGATTCTTGATCCTTTCCTCTAACGTTTACTGCTACTATCGGGAGAGCAACGTGTGAGTCTTCCCTGTTCTCTGAATCACATGCGCAGTTCTTCTCCTTGACTTTGTCTTCAGCTTCACCATTCTTTTGAGTTTCAGCATGCTTCTGCTCTTCTGGTTTCCGCTCATCTTTCTCCTCAGATTTCAACACCTAATATAGGTCAAATTGCGCTCATTTTTTGTTTCCGAGGAGAGTTCACCAAGGGCTATCTTCAGATGTAATTTGGAGTCTCTAGCTATTAAGGTTACAAAACGTCGGGCATAGTTGGACAGATGGACTGCTGGACTGACACCATGACGCCACTGAATACCTATATGACTAGCTCCGCTGACCTTTGGTCAGCTGAGCTAAAAATCCTTACTATCTGCACGTGGTACGTAACCAAATTGAGAATATACAAATAGATATAAGACGTGATAACGGGTCGTTGGTCAAATTTCGACGTGGGAAAACTGTGGTAGTGCTTCATTTTGTCAAGCAACATGAGGGCTGATTACAAACCCAATTTTGGGTGCTGCTGTGACTATTACACTCATCAGGCAGGGGGTGGTATTCCGTATTATGCTGGTGCCACCATGCAATACGGTGGTGGTATTGGTGATGTTTTGAAGGGGCTCTTAAGATCGGCTGTTCCGATGATTAAGTCTGTCGGGAAGAAAGTCTTACCCAAGATTGCTCGAGCAGGTCTCAGGACAGTCAATGATATTGTGGTGAAGAAACAAAATCCTAAAGAAGCACTGCTGAATAATGCTACTAAAGCACTTGATGGCTTGGTGGGAAATTCAATAAAAGGAAGACGAGCAAGGGGCAGGCAGAAGAAGAAACGTAGGAAAGCTGCTGGTCAGACATTTGCAAAGAGACCGCGGTTGAAGGAAAATTATTAAAACAATGGCTCTCGTTCACGAAAAATCGGTGCCCTCCACTAAGAGTGAGTTGGACATATTTCGTCTCCC
Source organism: Notospermus geniculatus (assembly GCA_002633025.1). NCBI lineage: Eukaryota > Metazoa > Nemertea > Pilidiophora > Heteronemertea > Lineidae > Notospermus > Notospermus geniculatus. The sequence continues at coordinate 302,152 of NMRB01000507.1, forward strand.
ACCAACACAAATAGCCATTGACCTAGCGCAGTATGTTGAATTTCGTCCGTTCAATACATTGACTGATGGAGGTCCCCTTGAATTCTTCATCAAGGGTGAGCCAGATAACTATCTCGATCTAGCACACACTCAGCTATACGTCAAATTAAAGGTGGTGAAAAAAGACGGCACTGATTTGGATGAAGCGGCAACAGACGATGACGACAATGATGTACCATACCTGGGTCAAAGGTAGCCCCTGTTAACCTCTTCCTTCACAGTTTGTTTTCTCAAGTGGATGTGACATTTAATGATAGACTCATTAGTCCCACCAGCAATACCTATCCGTGCTTACTTTGAAACTTTACTGAATTATGGGGCCGACGCAAAAACAACACAACTTGAACAGGCGTTGTGGATTAAGGATGAAGCAGGGAAATTCACCTGCAATGATCCTTGGGATGATGAGCCCAACAGCGGATTAGTAGACCGGTATAATGCGATTCATGGCAGTAAAACTTTAGAACTACTCGGGCGAATTCACGCAGATGCATTCACTTTGGATAAGTTGTTGTTGAATAACATTGATACCAAACTGAAATTCATTCGTCAAAGTGATGCATTTTCGTTGATGTCGGCTGATGCAAATCCAGCCTATAAGGTTCATATTATGGATGCGGCACTCTACGTAAGACGAATCCATGTCGCACCAACTATTCAGATGGCTCACAACCGCGCATTAGAGAAAGCCAATGCTCGATATCACATGACAAAAACCGAGGTGAAAGTCATCAATATCCAAGAGGGTAACAGAACAATTACCAAGAGGGTAACAGAACAATTACCAAGGACAACATCTTCCTTGGAGAAGAATTGAATTCCTTGGAGAGTTACCTAAGCGAGTTGTCTTGGGTATGGTTGACGATGCCTCAATGTCCGGTGATTTTAAATTGAATCCTTTTGATATAAAGCATAATCACATCACCTTTTTGAATACGAGCATTAACGGTCAACAAATACCATCGCAACCCCTCAAACCCGATTTCGATAAGGGGGAGTATGCGAGAGCGTACATGTCACTGTTTTCTGCCAATGGCGCATTGTTTAAAGACAAAGGAATTGATATAAACAAGAGAGAATACGCAGAAGGTTATACCCTCTTCGCCTTTGATCTTTCTCCGACTATCGGTGAAGATAGCCTTTCCCTCATCAAGAAGGGTAATTTTAGAATAGAAATGCACTTTGCTCAGCCTCTGGAGAAGACTGTAAATTTATTAGTTTATGCTGAATTTGACGATGTGTTCGAAGTTTCAAAAGAACGAAAAATACTCTTGGATGCGTAGTGACGACATTGGTCGTATTCTGAAGAGGGTACCGGAATTTCAGGGCGTCTATGCACTCGACACGTTACCCAAAAGGGTAAACAGATTTCCTTCTGCTTATGTTCTAAACACGGACAAATTAGGGGGACAAGGAGAGCATTGGCTCTCTCTGTATTTCGATGAAAACATTCATGGTTACTTATTTGACAGTTTTGGTATGAATCCACGTGTTTACGGCATTGACGTATACTTAGACAACAATTGTAAATCATGGTATTGTAATGATAAGATATTGCAAAGTCCATTGTCCGCTCCGTGCGGCGCCTACTGTATATATTTTGTTCTCATGAAAAGTGCTAATGTAAGCGAATTCCTCGCACCATTTGGCAATAATCTTGTATTGAATGATTGTATTGCATTAGACTTTGTTAACAAATTTGTTGATGATGTAAATGAATAAATTCTGTATCCTCGTACATAGCGAAATTGATTTCTTGTCGTTCCTTTTTTCTACCGAATTGAACGAGGGTCGAAAAATTTCCCACCATCAATATCACAGGTCAAGCATTTTCCCAACCTTTCTTTATAAAAGAATGTGGCGGGGCTTTAATGCCAACCAACTATGACGTTAAAGTTATCCCATCCCGCCACCTACTTGATAGCCGGGGCTAGTTTTTCCGGCAAAACTACCTTCACGCGACGTCTTATTAAGGAGAACATGCTCGATCCCTTTCCCGAGCACATTATTTGGTGCTATGGCGAATACCAATCCCTATACGACGAAATGTTGCCGTTGGGCATCGACTTTGTGGAAGGATTACCCCCTGACCTGTACGATAAATTAGACCCGTCCACACGACACCTGGTGGTCATTGACGACTTCATGGATGAGACCAAGGATGACAAGATGTTGTCTAAACTGTTTACAAAAGGATCTCATCATAAAAATGTCTCTGTGGTATTTATCGTACAGAATCTATTTCCCCAAGGAAAACATTGCCGTTCGATCAGTTTGAATGCTCAGTACATTGTGCTGTTTAAAAACACCCGTGACAAGAGTCAAATTAACTGTTTTGGTAGACAGATGTTTCCAAGCCGAGGAAAGTTCTTCCATGAGGCTTATAATGATGCGACTAAGGAGAGAGGGGGTTATTTATTCGTAGACCTTAGGCCAGACACACCAGACGACTGGAGGCTCAGAACTCAGATATTTCCCAGTGAAGACACTGTTGTGTACGTTCCTAAATAAAAGGATGGATTCTCTTTGCGATAACCTAGCAGATTTAAGTGTGTTAGAACCTAAAGTGGTCTTTACGGTCACGTTTGAAGGTGCACATCTACATATCCCCTGGTGGCGTTTGCAAACACTAGATAAAAGGATACATAATGCCTGTTCCACAAGTCATGAAAAAGCAGGCCCCTTATCTGCACATTATAGGGACGGCGAAAAAAGGTATGCGGGACGCCGTCATCGGGGCTGCCGACAAAGACCTTATAAACGTCATCTGTGAATGTTGTAAAAATTCACTGCATGGGAATATTAAGCATAGCGAACGTGATAAAAGACGTCTGCCCGTCGATAGGTTACCGACATTTGAAACGGTGGTTGGAGGATGACGGGCACGTGTACATAGGACGGAACGTGGAAAAATATGTGTCCAACGCCAAGCCTGGAGATAGCAAATGGGGAAATCCGTTTCGTCTGGCCTATTACACGAGAGAAGAGAGTCTGCGTCAATACGAGATGTATGTGAGGGAAAATTTGATGGAAAATCTACACGAGTTGAGTGGGAAGACTCTAGCCTGTTGGTGTCATCCATTGCCTTGTCACGGGGATATATTGATCAAGCTGTACAACGAAAAGTACAAGGAGCCAAAAGAGTACACGCGGCAATCACACCGAGGTACGTGTTTCATCCTGTCGCCCGGGCATGTTTGTACCTGTCGGTGATGCAAACAAAGGGGTAAAATGACGATGCTTGCTCAACATGTCTTGGCAAGCTGGTGAGGTCATGACCGAACAATGGGTAACCGTGACGTCAGGCATGACTCATGAACGTGCCCGAACGGGCCAAGGCGGCTGTATATAAACGGATTGCTTGAGCGTTCGTCATTTACAAACTAGCTTTGCCTACCGACACGTCCCTGCTGCTGCTGTATGAATGTGAGTAGTCTTTCATTTCTTGCTATAACTTGGGATGTGCTCCCCTCATGTTTGTCAGTTGACAAATTGATGTCTTCAGAGACGGTGAAAATGGCTCTCAGCGATACCTAAAAACTGTCTCTCGGTATTGGTATTGTCCTCATTCCGGCTATTGTGTTTCTCGCTGTCTTCTTTACGTTCAGTGGTGCAGAAGCTATACCAACTGCAGTCACCGAAAATGCCTCAAATTGGAGGTCTGAGGAAAGGCAGATAGACAACCCCTTTTGCCGGAATGGATCAGCCATTCGCATTGCTTCCTTGTTCACCATCATATTCTGTCTCAAGGGTACCGATATCACTGTCAACCTAAGGCGTCTCCAATTTGACGGTGTGCCGTCGTTTAAGGGTATTGTACTCTCGCCCATCGAGTGGAGCAAATTAGTTCAATACAGGTAGGACCCACTCTTGTGTTTGTCGACTGCAAATACCCCAATCGATCCCACGGTGATCAGTTCTTGCTTGCTTTTTTTCTTTTCAGTTGTACAATATGGCGTCCATCAGGTTCTATGAAATGGGAAAGTATGCAGCCATCATCCGAAAAAATGGACTCTGGGTCGGGGTGACAGAGGAAAGCCTAAAGAGCATGCACGGTATTGCTAAAGGATCGAAAAACAATTGGGATCTCGACGAAACGACGAAACTCATGAAATCTCCCGTGGGTTACTGCATTCAACGTTGGTACGTCAGTGAAAGAGGACGTTTTCTCAATTGGAATAATTGTGTAGCGTTAGACGACGACGAGTGGACATCGATTCTGAATCGAATTTTGGAGTTCGTTAAAAATCCTGAAGCATGTCTGGAAAAACCGAAGGCTGACCCGCAACCGCCACAGATTGAAGGAGTGGAAATGATGAGGGCGCACTTAGGTAGGGACCGTTACGTTATTCATTCTGTGTGCAACGACCAGAAACATTTTCTATTCTGCCAGAAACAGGACGAAAAAGTTTCAAAGGCCATCACGTTAAACCGTCAACAGTGGTACAAGCTTTCAAAGTGTCATGATAAAGTTCTGCGTCATTTTGCCTCTGGTGATATCTTGGAAGAACACCTTGGTGCTGGGAAATATCTCTTGGTCAACGATTTTGGTAGCAAACGGCTTATACAGCTGAGAAAGTATTATATGCCGAAAGAAGACAGCGACGGGGAACCCCGACCCACAAAGGTTGGGGTGGCTATGTCTCTTGAGGAATGGCACCGTTTATCCAAATGGTTCACGATGGATATGCGTGCCGATGGATGGAAACCCTGTTATGACGACGGTAGCCATGCCAATATCGAGGTGAAAGCATACACATCGTTACCCTGCTCGGTCAGAGCCACGCTGAATCACGCCCTTTTCCAAGCCTTTCGACCCGAGGGGAATGTGAAAGTGGATGGCGTCTACGTTTGCGGGTCCGGCAGATACAGTGAGGTTCTCTCGTTACATCACCACGGCAGGTTGATATCATCAGGCAATTGGTATGTCGACAAATCGCTGTACATTCTAAACAAATCTTTACCCGACGACTCTAAAGATTACGGACCTTTCACAATGGATGAAATATGGAAAATGCCGAGAGTGACAACCATGACGCCTCTTCAATGTCTACGTCATCTCAAAGCCTTCCATCCAAACTTTGCATCACTGGCAGCAGGTGTCTGTTGGGAATTACCACAGGAAAATCTGTCTGCCTGCGTGGTGGACTGCCCACCCAACAGCATTCAGAGGACCTTTGATTTTGCCAAAAACTATCAGATTGAGTTGTCAAAGTGTTCGGGAATCATTGTTGTCCCTGTTGTTGTAACTCGTTACAAAGAAACATTTGCTGAGAGTTTAATCCGTCGCGTCGAAAGAGATGGCTATCACATCACCATGATTCAAAGTGATGGCCTTTGGTTTATACTACAGTCTTGCAGGACTGCTTACTTTGAGGAGAATCACTCCTGGTACATGATGAAAACCTTGTAAATATATGATTGTATTCAATAAACGCATAAGACATGAATAATGTTTTTTTCTTTATTGACATTTATTTTTAATACAGAAGCCAATCATCAAACATGTCAGGGGTTGGTGTAACCCGCTTGGGTTTACGCCTCGTTGACGCCGAAGGCCTATTTGGAGTAGTGTAATGTGGCTCCTCCAGTACTTTACGTCTGATATGATTGTGTATGTATGACTTTGGAATATCCATGTCCCGCAGCCCCTTCAGCAATACCTCCCAGCCCTTAGGCGTATAACGCTTACGTGCAACCATGATGTCACGAAAAAGATCAATAACATTACTGCCCGGAACAGGTTCCCCCTTGTAGACGAGTTGTCCACGTTCATCCCACTTGATAATATTGGGATTATCTTTGACAAAATTTAAGAGTTGTTCTGTTTTGTTAACAAGATTTTTCGGGACGTTCCCCAGAATCTGCTTAAAGACGTCCAGGCGATTATTCTTGGTTTCGGTCTTAGCCTCCTGCTGCCCGGCCTCTGGCTTTGTTTCTGCTGACACGATTGATCTTTTGACGGCGGGTGATTTTCGCATGTTCATATATTTATGCAACACTTGATTATAAAGTTTCAACTGTTCACTGGGCTGCAAATCCGTTCGCCCGAACACGTGGGCCATTTCATTGTCAACGGCGCTTGCTTGATGTTCATTAGCTGTACTGGGGTGTTTGAGTCTCAGGAAGGTAGATTCGGGCACCAGTATCATTTTCTTGGTGTGCTCCATATTACTTTGGTGTAATCCCGCCAAGGACACCGCCTAGCACCGAGCTAAGTATTTGACCCCCTATACCCCATCCTGAGAATCTCAGGTCATTTACGGTCGTACCCTCCCTCAATGCCCTGAGGACATCCACCCCGTTTCGGTGGGGAAGACGGACATTCCCTCATGTGTACTCGCTAATTGGTAATTTACGAACAAACCATGCAAAGCAGTGGGGAAATGCCACTTGATGTAATGGACAAATATCGCGCCTAGTGCTACAACGTCTGCACATGCATCCCGTATTACGAGTTACCGGATACCAGGCTCCTAGCATTGTATCTCATTCCATAATTTATGCACGCTGTCGGAATGACAGCTGCCCCAAACACATGAACTGGATCATACCTTCGTGTTCTGATCCCATCAGTACGTCCTCGTTGACTAAATAATCCGTGAGAATCATGTTGACGCGGAGTTAATTCAGGAACAATCAGAAACTCAGTGAGTTTGTCAGCGACTCGAGAAATTTTCACAGCTACCATATTTGGGATATGACCAAGACGGGATAGAAGCTTCACTGTGATTGGCTGGATTCGGCGGAGTCGAGTGCTCCGCTGGTTCCCCACTAAAATGGCATGGATGTCGCCAGGGTCTGAACCAAGCGCGAGTTGGGGAGCCGGTTGTGAAGACCCTGGGTGCGAGGATGCCTATACCCAGGAGAGGACCAAGGAGAGTGGGTAAAAAACCACCCTTCTGACGAAGAATCTGCTTTTTCTGTTTGATGCCGACTTTCTTGTTCAATAGCAATTTAATCCAACGTTTATATTGCCGCAGATTCGTCTTTCTAATATTCACCACAAGGGGTGGTGCCTCTCGTCCAGTAGCCATTATTCCCTGGAAATATCCATGGTCGAGTTTATAGAAACACCATTAGCCAGCAAAAACCAACATGCGGTAAAAATAGCGGGACTTTGTCAACCCTAGACATTCCAAGGGTATGACCTCACACACCCATTTGAACTCTTGACCTGATGACGTCATCAGGGGTCACTCGGTGCAAAATGTCCTGAAGGGGCACACATTACTACTTCGTCGGCTGTGATTTGCTCGGAGCACTTTTCTGATGATTGTTTCGACAGTGTTTCGCAGAGTATATTTTGGATTGTCAAGCGGACTCTGGATTTAAAAGCAGGTATATAATATTATCATGACCACGGTCTATTATTTGTTATTAATATGACGACTGCCTTGTAGCCCGTGCAGATTCTTAGAAAAAGCAACAGCAATGTCATGATGTGCACGTCGTTGGAGTGCAGGGCGTATACATGCATGCAGTGCCAGAAAGAGGATGGGGGTCTGAAAAATTTGAACCCCAACAATTTCTGATAGTTTGGACCCTAAAGAACCCAGAACTGCAAAAAAAATCAACTTTAGCAAAAAATCCTACTGAAACTGTTTTCTTGACACACCATATAGGCCTACAATGTACCGCACTACAGGATATGATAAGGCAATTTCCCAATGGGGAATATTGCGTTGTCGACTGCAATCCTAGCTGCAGGGGCTTTGCCTTGACAAACGTACACTGAGGTTCTGGGATGGCCCCATCAACATTCTTCATCCACCAGCGAAGGTTCCTCCATCAAGCTGTTAGAAATGTTTGGGAGGAAGAACAAATCGGAACGTGGCAAGCTCTTGCTTCACCTGCAGAGTTAGCCGGTGATGCACGGTGCGAACTCAATGGGCCACTGTGCCAAGTATGGCCATTATGCGCTACGTGATACCGTGGACAACAAGATAATTTGCACCGAACTTGTGCAGGTCAGTCTTTTACCTTACTTCATGACTTGGCAATTAATCTTGATGTTGTTAAAACTGTATTGTATGAACTGATATTAGCCGTGGTTACACTACATAAAATCCCCGGGTATTTTGCGGTCACACCTATGAATTGCCGGGCTTCAAGAAATCCGTGTCTGAAAAACACGGGTTTCTTGCCGTGCTTTTCGAAATCCCCGTGTCTCATTAGCTCTTTAGCACGGCTATAGATGGCGCAGCCATTAAGTGACGTCGTTTTCGCGCCTCCAACAATGTGGGCCAATAGAGAAATGACTGAAGAGTCAGTGCATGCAACGCAACTGTCGCCGGGCGACTTAACTACAATATAGTGGTGTAACCTCTGGCCGGGCTTTTCGCACACACGGGTTTGACACGGGTCTGGAAAAACACGGGTATTTTTATGTAGTGTAACCACGGCTTATATTTAAAATATATGATAAACAGGAATGTATTGTACCATAGGAAATTTCATCCCTTGTACAAGGCCCAGTGTGATAGGACAGAGGTAGATCACGACCATGAACACGCACGTATGGTGTCCAGTGCATTTTGGACTCACTCATATCAGCAGCAGTACCAAGACAACGAACTAGGCTTGGTCATGGTGCAGACACCGTCGCAGTTTATTTCGTACTTCGTTCGTGATTGCAACGAGGCAACCCAGGAGGAAAGGGAGGAGGCCAAAGAACAGCACGCCTACGGCACTTTTCACACCATCTTTCGAAAAGCCATGGAAATCTACAAGGCACAACTGGACAAAAAAGCATTCAAGGATTTAGCCGATTCGTTCAAAGCGGGACCGCAGGAGGAAGTGGACAGTAAATATCTGTCAGTCGATAAAAGGAGTTAAGAAATGGCACAGGATTTTGTTCCTGAGCGCTGAAACGCTGGCGCACCGGAACACAAACGCCCCGACGCCGCGTCTTGGAACAGGATTTTCTTGTTCCGTAGCGCCAGCTCCCGGCGCTATTCCAGCGCTCTGGGACAGAATCGCCCATCGCCGCGTCTTGGAACATGATTTTTTTGTTCCGTGGCGCCAGTTTTACAGCGCTATTATTTCTTGGCGCTCTGGGACAGAATCGCCCATCGCCGCATCTAGGAACATGATTTGTTTTGTTCCGTGGCGCCAGTTTTACAGCGCTATTATTTTTTGGCGCAATTTTCACACACTGATGCTAGCAGGGTATCAGTTCCCAATGTAATAGAATGTAATGTCCCCCGATATGTGATGTCCCCAACAATACATTTACGGATTAAGCGGCACCCTGAATTGGACTCCAAGTAAAAATCTTGTTCCAGGACGTGGCGACGGGCGATTCTGTCCCAGAGCGCCAACAACAAACTGGCGTCACGGAACAAGAAAATCATGTTCCAAGACGCGGCGACGGGCGTTTTTGTCCCACAGCGCTGGTGGCATGGCTTTATCCAATAACACAGCACTGGGAGCTGGCGCTACGGAACAAGAAAATCCAGTTCCAAGACACGGCGTCGGGGCGTTTGTGTTCCGGTGCGCCAGCGTTTCAGCGCTCAGGAACAAATCCTGTTTTAAAATCATGTTCCAAGACGCGGCGACGGGCGTTTTTGTCCCACAGCGCTGGTGGCATGGCTTTATCCAATAACACAGCACCGGGAGCTGGCGCTACGGAACAAGAAAATCCAGTTCCAAGACGCGGCGTCGGGGCGTTTGTGTTCCGGTGCGCCAGCGTTTCAGCGCTCAGGAACAAATCCTGTTTTAAAATCATGTTCCAAGACGCGGCGACGGGCGTTTTTGTCCCACAGCGCTGGTGGCATGGCTTTATCCAAGAACACAGCACCGGGAGTTGGCGCTACGGAACAAGAAAATCCTGTTCCAAGACGCGGCGTCGGGGCGTTTGTGTTCCGGTGCGCCAGCGTTTCAGCGCTCAGGAACAAAATCCTGTTCCAGTTTTTATATGGATAAAAGTGTGCAAGTGTTCTACGAAATCATGGAATTCAATGGCATAAATTCACAGGAGTTCGTAACTGATGTCGAGGATATCTTCGACGAGACTTACAACAAGGTCAATACATTCTGTCTCATCGGGCCAAGCAACGCCGGTAAGTCGCTTATCATTCGTTCGATCAGAGATCTCGTCAAAGGCAACTACGGCGAGATCACACAGGGCACGGGCTACAACTTCTACTTGCAAGCACTGCGGAACAAACGCATAGGCATAGTGGAAGAGCCCATGTGGGGCATAGACATATCAGACAAAATGAAATTAGTGTGCGAGGGCACCACAACAACCACCCCCGTAAAGTACGGCGAAGACGAAAATGTCGAACGCAAACCCCTCTTCGTAACCAGCAACAAGGAGGTGTACACGTTCTGCCCCCAGGACAGGGACGCATTCGAAAATCGAATGAAAAAACACCGCCTACAGACAGCCCCGTTCTTGAAGAATTATAACAAAGACCTGCATCCGGGTAGGTGGTCTAAACTCTTAGCCAATTTTCGTGCCAGCCTGAAGAAGACCCTGGTTGGGGTCGAAACTTTGCTACGATTCTGGAAATTGACTTCCTGTTAATCATCATTTTGTGTGTCAATTTTTGTGCTTTCTCTTTCTTTGGATATTTAAAATATATGGTGGCAAAATCAGCTCATGAAGATTTTATGTAAATCTTGATCAGAAATATGTGGCTTTTTTCAGTCAACACAAGTTAAATCAAGTTCCCACATGAAGCTCGAGGGTCTCAACAGGGCTCTTGGAGTAATTGAGGCACCAAGGCCTGATATCCAGGTCATATGGGGGTGGAAAAATACCTGCATGAAGAGAAGGAGATGGTACATCACTACTTGGATGTTTGGCATGTTGCCAAAAGTAAGTCAAGTATTTCTTTCACTTGTTTTTCATCCTTGCTTACTTGTCATCAGTTGTAGTATATTTGCATTGTATGTTTTCTGTATCACCCTGTATACATATCTCAATTCAATGAGCATGCGCAATAAACGACCCATGACAATGTGAGCGTTTCCAATTTATTAGTTCGAAAAGACGTAAAAATATAACATTGGCGATGCAGGATGCTCTTCATGAGCCAACGCACGTATAGAAAAGGACTTTGGGGAGCGACCTATCTAGTTGTCGACGAGTGGAAGCCGGCCGAGGAAGAGAAGACTGAGTCTCAGAGACGGCGTGTGAGGGAAGTGCCAAAACAGGCGTATGTTTTCACAAGACACCCTGCTGGCCAATGCAGAAGGTGACCTGGGGGGGGGGGGGAGATTGGTACAGTTGCCGTCACCCCTCCGGTGATTCGTCGTGCCAGGTTCCAGCACCTAGAGCGGTTGGCGTTAGAGGTCCTGGAACTGAACAAGGACCCAGTGGTGATTGCAGTCTGTGGTGGGGGAACGACACATTCCCTCGGCGGAACCGCTGCCAGCCTTGCCCCCCTTATCAGGGAGACCCAGAGCAGCACGGAAATCGCCTCGCCCGTCCGGTGATAGAGGGGATCTGTAGGTTGGTGAAGAGTGTGGAAGATCACCACGCAGAGTCGAGGCTGATCTTGGGGCGGTACCCCCTCGCTTTAACCTGTCGTCTGCAGAGCAAAGGGCCCACCGTTTGGTGAACGAGGAGGTGCTGGCGCAGCACAGGCGCCCGAACTACAGGGCCAGGCCCAAAATTATGTCTGTTTGCTGTAACCCGACCCTGCCCTAATAGCTTGGGTAGGTAGATAGGCATATATTTTTATTTTTTTAGTTGGAGGTGGAAAAAAATTAGCAATTTCCACAAAATAAAATAAAAATATACTAGTGTTTAAAAAACAATGTCTTTCGGGGTTTATGACACACTGGCATTCAGTTTTGAAGTGTAAAATGTTTTAGGTCGGCATACTTCGTCATTGCCGGTCGGCAAATCGGGTCCTTTGGGGCATAAAAAAAAACATATTGGCTATTACCCCTATAAAAAGTTTTGGGTTGGTACCATTTATGTAGGGTCGGTCGGGTTACAGCAAACAGACATATTTTTGTGTCTGGCCCAGGCCAATATTCCTAGACTGGTACGTGGCGTGGAGGCGACACCATACCAGCCACACCGCGAGACGAAAAAGTCTGAATCCCAGGGACGGAGTTTACCCCAGAGGGGGACAAGGGATAACTTCGTGAAGGAGATACGGAAGAGGATAGGACAGCTATTGGAGATGTTTGATGGAAACTAGGTCAGTGTAGGTTAAGTAGCCACTACTGTCCTAGCATACCCTAGTCCGGGTAGACAAAAAACACAAAAAAATAAGTGAAGCGGATGCTGTGATTCGAAGGAAATATTGTATTTTGGTGCAGTTAGCTCCAGTATATTTTAGTTGTTTGACTCATGTTGGCTGCCATTTTGCCACCCAGTCACTAAGACCAAAACTGTCTGAGTTCTCCGGGGAAGATGCGGATAACTTCGATATATGGTTCAAGAAATTTGAACTGTTCGCTCTTGCTGGAGGTCAGGCCGTCATGTGGTATTGCCTTTATATTTGTCAGGAAGAGCCTTCCTCACTTACAACGCCCTGACGAACGAGGAGAAAGAAAATTATCAGCAGTTGAACCACAATCTACTGAGGAGGCAAGAGTTCATGGCCATGACACGTAAAGTGGGAGAAACACTGTCTGCATAGGGGAACACGACGTAGGAAGTTCGATCAAGCTGCTTGGAAGAAAAATGTTCAAAAAACCTCTAGCGAGAAAAAGAGACCAACACCAATATTAAACCTCGATGTACCCCCAAGAAAAAGAGAGCAACACCGATACTGAACCTCGACGTACAGCCAAGACAAAGAGACTAACACCGATATTGAACCTCGACACACAGCCAAGAAAAAGAGACCAACACCGATACTGAACCTCGACGTACAGCCAAGAAAAAGAGACCAACACCGATACTGAACCTCGACGTACAGCCAAGAAAAAGAGACCAACGCTGATACTGAACCTCGACGTACAGCCAAGAAAAAGAGACCAACACCGATATTGAACCTCGGCGTACACCCAAGAAAAAGAGACCAACACCGATATTGAACCTCGACGTACACATTATAATCGTTGGGATTATAATCGCTGGGATAATCGTTGCAAATCGGTGAATGCCAGCCTCATAGAAAAATTTGAGGAGGTGCCATATGTTACAACCTGTGATCATAGTAATCTCGCAGATAGGGACGGCCCTATCCCCCGTTTCTACACAGGTGGTGTTCATCTGTCAGCTCCAGGCACAGGTGTCATGGCTTCCAACATGAAGCATGCCCTATACGACATCATGAAAATCCCTCTTGATCATGCTATTAAACGCAGGAACAAGTCAGAAAGAATTCATTCACGTCACTTCCACTTCTGTCTTGATCTGACTTATATGGTCAATTGTGTTGAATGAATGTCACTACTATTGAGAAAGGTCTAACCATTGGTTGTTGGAACATCAATGGCCTTCAATCCAAGCAGTGTAACAAGTTAGATGATACTCAATTTTTATGTGCAGTACAAAAATTGGATATTTTTGCCTTGATCGAGACTCATACAAACGAAGAGTCTCTGATTGACCTGCCAGGTTATACCCTCCACCATAAGTATAGAAAGAGGTCAGTAAAGGCAACCCGTGACCATGGTGGTATCGCTATTTATGTCAGGAACTCAATACGTAGGGGTATAATCTTTATCAATAACAATAATTCCAACTTCCAATGGATAGCCCTGGACAATGAATTCTTCAGTTTGGAGAAAAAACTATTTGTGTGTTTCGTACATAACCCTCCATCCAACACCACATATTATCTCAGTCTTGACTATGATGTACTGCAACTTATTGAAAATGATTGCTGTGAATATTCTAAGGAGGGCAACATTCTACTATGTGGTGATATGAATGCGAGAACTGAAACCGCTTTAGATTTCATCAAAGGCGATGATGATTCTTTCCTACCCATATGTGATGACTACTGTACTGACTCACAAAACCTTGCGAGCAGAGAATCTGAAGATTCACATAAAATTTGCAGTCGAGGTAGAGTACTTTTAGACTTGTGTATAAGTGGTCAATTACGGATTCTAAATGGTAGAGCGTTTGGAGACACCTGGGGTAAATTTACCTATCATGGTCCCCTAGGAAGTAGTGTCATAGATTATGCTATTTGCTCAGAGGCCTTACTTGAGTCAGTACTATACTTCAAGGTTGAACCTTTTATGAGATCGCTTTCCGATCATTGCATGATTTCGATGGAAATACTTGCTACCTGGTCACCGGACATGTCTGTGCAACCTGAAGATGCAAAGTCCTTTGAGATGGGATTTAAAATAGACAAAAATTCCAGCCAAAAATTTTCTGATCAGTTCCACCATACTGAATCCCAGGATAAAATATCTGATTTCCTATCTAAACCTTCAGAAGACACAGAACAATCCGCTGACCAGTTAAGGGGTATCATTATGGATGCTGCTGAGAAGTCGTTCTCCAGAAAGGTCTCATCTAATCATGTCCGTACGAAGAAATCGAAAAAATGGTTCAATGCTTCACTGGAAGCACAAAAGTTGCGAGTAAATGAAATCAGTGCCTTAGTGGCCTCGAACCCACATGACCACAGATTACGTTGTACTCTTTTTAAAGCTGTGAAAAGTTATAGAAAAGCTGTTAAATTTTCCAGGAAGTCATATTTTAAGAAGATATGGGAAAAGCTTGATAACTTACATGAAGACAATCCTTCTCTGTACTGGAATTTTGTGAACAAGTTGAAGAACGAATCAGATGCCTCAGCTAAGTCAACACCTGATGCAGATAAAATCTCACTTGCAGATTGGGAAAGCTACTTCAAATCTCTCAATCAAGTCTCTCAGGATGAAAATACCCAAAAGGTTTATAATGACTTATCTGCCAAGTTTGAGTCCTTAAAATCAGGACCTTCTTGTGAGCTGGACAAGGAGATTACAGAAGAGGAAATTACTAGGGCTATAAAGGCCTTGAAGTCAAAAAAGGCTGCAGGCCTTGACTGTGTCTCTAACGAGATGCTAAAATTAAGCTTACCAGCTCTACTTCCATGCTATCTTAAATTGTTCAATCAGGTGCTCAGCTCCGCTGACTATCCCAAACAGTGGGCTGCAGGTTACATCACTCCTATTTTTAAATCAGGAGATAAAAAAGATCCCTCAAATTATAGGGGAATCACTGTTATGAGTGCTATAGGGAAACTCTTTAATTCCATCCTAAACAATCGTCTGGACAAATTTTTGGAAGACAATAAAACAATCACTCCTGTCCAGATTGGCTTCAAAAAGAAATCCAGAACAAGTGACCACATGTTTGTAATCAAAACCCTGATTGATCAATACGTCAAAGGTCGCAAAAAGAAGCTTTTCACATGCTTCGTAGACTTCCGCAAGGCATTTGATTCGGTTCTTCATCCTGGGCTCTTACTGAAATTATATAATATTGGTATCCAAAATAACTTCCTTGATTGTATTAAGTCTATGTATAACAAAGTACAAATTTGTGTAAAAGCCAACAACTTTGTAACAAACATGTTTTCTTCTACCATAGGTGTACGACAGGGTGATGTTCTCAGCCCTAATCTTTTCAAAATTTTTGTAAATGATCTCGAAAGCCACTTCAGCGATGAGTGTCACCCAGCCAAACTTGGGGAGCAATTACTTTATTGTTTGATGTATGCTGACGACCTAGTCCTAATCTCTGAAACCAAAGAGGGACTTCAGGCATCCCTGAATGGCCTAAATGCCTTTCGTAAAAAATGGTGCCTGGACATCAATTTGGGCAAAACCAAAGTCCTGATTTTTAATAGGAGTGGCAGGATAGAAAATATCGATTTCTTCTTAGGGAAAGATAAGCTCACCAATGTAAATAAATATAAGTATCTTGGTCTGATTTTCCAAGCATCTGGATGCTTCTCTTTTGGGAAAATTGATCTCTTTGACAAAGGGTTGAAAGCTTTTTATAAACTTAGGCGGTGTTTTGGTCCACACTTTCCAGGAGTTAGAACTCTGCTTCACCTGTTCGATCACACTGTCAAGCCTATTCTTCTGTATGCATGTGAAATTTGGGGCTACTTTGACCCTAATGCTTCAAAAATGAAAAGAGAAAAGAACCCACAGTTTGCCCTAACTAAAGCATTTGACAGGTTACCAGCAGAAAACATGCATTTGAAATTCTGTAAATTTACTCTTGGTGTTCAAAAAAATTGTTCATCAAATGCGGTATATGGAGAGTTGGGAAGACTTCCACTTTACACGTCTGTTGTTAAATCTATGCTTCTGTATTGGAAGCGGTTGGAAATGCTCTCCCCTGAAGACAATGCTCTCTTGTACAATGCATGGCAAACAAGTAGAGAACTACAGAATAAAGGAGTCTCCTCCTGGGCATCCTGTATAGATTTTATTAGAGACAGGCTTGACATCAAGAGCACTGTTGCTGAATCTCTCTCTACTGATCAGCTTGTAAAGAACGTGCGTGAGTCCTTTGTCACCCAATGGAAAGACTCCCTTTTTAATAACTCACCAAAGCTCCGAACCTACAGGAAGTTTAAAGACATTTTTAAATATGAGAGGTACCTTGACTCATTCAGTTTTGAGAAAAGAAAGATCTTCACAAATTTCAGATCAAGCTGCCACTCCCTCCAAGTGGAAAAGGGAAGACATAAAGGACTACCACTGGAAAAAAGAACTTGTCCCATATGTAAATCCGATGCTGTTGAGGACGAATTTCACTTCCTCTTTCAATGTTCAGCATACCAGCATCAGCGTAACCAATTTATTGCCTCACTTGATTTAATTGCCCCAAAGTCCTTTCATACTTTATCTCCCACAGACAAATTCAACTGGCTTCTTCTCTGTGAAGACAAAGATATTCTAAAACTACTCATAGACTTTATTAAGGAATGTTCTGTAACCAGGGAAAAGTTATGTCCTACTAGGTAGCCTAGCTATTGTATACCGGTGTCATGATACAATAACCTACATGGTGCTATGTGGTCTGTTATGCATTAATATTTCCTAGTCTTGTAAATAGTCTCTGTATCTGTTATCATACATGTACTATTTTACTCATTCTCTCAATCAAAATCACTGTACATATTGTAATTGTATATACCCCTCGTGGGTTTTCTGATTCAATAAAACTAATTCTAATTCTAAATTCTAATTCTAATTCATTATCGCATAGTTGTGATCTCCTCAGTAAACCGTGACCTACCAGTCTACAGGGGTGAAGGGCCAAGTAAAAGCCTCTACACTATATTACCAATCTAACCATTATGATGTGATCACTAGCCTGAAGGCATTTTACGGGTTCTCATACTGTGTTGACTGTAACAAAGGTTAAATGTCCATAAATCGCATAGGTGTGACGGCCACATGCCCTTCATGTGGGATTCAACCAAATTTCAAGAGTGGATGCGAGTAAATGTTCGGGTCCACCATGAAGAAGCTGAAGAAACGTTGACTAAGACCCCATGTATTCATCCAGTCTGTGAGATGACGTTCTTCTAATCCATAAGACAAAGATGGTGAGCATTTGGAAGATGATGTTGCGTAAACACATCAAGGAGTGTGCACCACTTCACTTTCATGGAAGATTTCCAACTATGGAAAGAGAGGGAGGAGGGCACGAATTTCGCATATTTCAGCCAGCAGGGAGGATCTACCACAGGAAAGAACACCAAATACACCTACTTCATTTGACAGATAAGGCACACGGATCAAAAACTGAAGAAGCTCGCCTTACGCACAGGAAAAAACAAGAAAGGCCAAATAAAAACCGGTTTGACCTGCCCAGCGCGCATGCTTGTAAAGAATCATTTGGTTGACAACTCAGTTGATGATCCGTAAAGATGAAACGGTCCGGAGTGCTTGGTGACACCATGGAGGTATTATTGAGAAGGAGCGAACACGGACCCCACATCAAACAGTACAATCATCGTTCCGCTGTTTGCTAAAGTGATTAGGGGGACAATAGGCTAATAACGCCGCACGATGGTCGGAAAAAGCCGATCTAATCTTCGGTAATTTCCGTGTGCAGTCAGCACTTCCCTTGTACAATGGTCAGAGTCCAAACAATAGAAGGGAACAATGGCAGTGGACGTTGCCTACGCACGAAAACTGAAAAATTCATCGTTTTCATCGCGTCAAAAACAGCACCTCGCAGCATCTCGCACTGAAACGACCACCCGTATATGTTACCTGAACTAATCATCTTTTAAACTATCATAACGCAATCCTCTTCAAACTTTTCAGATGCGAAGAATCTCATTATCATTATCATTATCATGTTTACCTTAAAACGTAGATATCTTTATTGGAAATTGGTCTTTTTCGATGATTTTTTCACTAAAATACAGCGGAGAGTTTACCAAATTGAGTTGTCTTCGAAATAGCCGGTTATCTAATTCCCAACGTGGAGAAAAACGCAAGAATATGATTGGGTCGACGCGATATCAATTATAGATGGCGCTGCACTTTGAGAGTTGTGCGGAATTCGTGATTGCCTTCAAGGAGCTCAGCGTGCGTACCGGACAATAGGCGGGAACAAAGGCAAACAATGGGGGCGTGGAATTGTGGTCACAGCGATTAGGGCCGTGCTCGCTCCTTCTCAATATTACCTCCATGGTGACACTGAGACAGTCTTTAAAAGAGAACTGATAGTAAGCAGCAAAACTGTAATTATTCCGATTGAAGGGAAGACTGTGTTCGTCGCAGACCATGAGAAACATGGGGAAAGAGGGCGATTAGCCTCCTTCCGTCGGGGATACCACGCACGCCATCAATGCCAGATGCCACAGACGATCCCTCAAGAGGACAGTCGCATGGATGCTTCGTGCCAAGGCAAGTCTGAAGGCAAGAATCAAGGAAAAGGGCAAAAACCCGCCTGATGGAGCTTGTAAACCAATAGGCCTGTCTGTTGAAGAGATAGATGCGGCAGAGATAGCCATTCTCAAATTTGAACAAGACAGACAACATGCAATTGCAGGGATCGACTCCATCCAGAGATTGGATCCCATTTGTGATGACGTCACGGGACTTCTCCGTGTCGGAGGGCAACTTGCCAAAGCCAAGAATCTGCCTGAGCGAACAAAACATCCCATCATACTACCGGAGAGTTTGATAGTGTCGAAGCTGATCGTCAGAGAAACTATGAGGCGGTAGGCCTACCTGCGAAGTCTCCCTGACCGGGATATATTGGAAGTGCATGAGGGCCTGAATCGCGATGTTTCAGATGAAAGCCTCATGCCTTCCAGGAAGCGAAAGAAGTTCATGATCAGCTCACTACCATCGGAAGTATCTTCTCCCCTGGATGACGATGCCATTATTTTTACCCAGGATGATCTGGACTTACAATTGGAAAACTGGAATTCCGAGTGCCAAGTTGATGAGCAGGTTGACAAGGATTTCGCCGGAGCGGCTCTGTCTACTGCCTCCTCTCCAGTGCAGTTTGCCCAGGATACGGTGGATGCCGCCGGAGTGGCTCCATCCCCTGGTGCAGCTATATCTGCCCCGGTGGTTGACGATGATGGTCCTGTGCGTCCGCGAATGCCGCACGTGGACCGGACCACATCGTCCGACGTCCATGAGACGATGTTCGTCCCGTTGATGCGCAGTGTGGTCAGGGACGAAGTATGCAAGGAATTGGCTAACCAAACAAAACAACCCCTGCCAGTACGGAAAATCTGGAAAGTTGTTCTGTGTGACATGGAAGAACAGAAAGCCAGTTTCTGCGTAGTCCACTCATCCAGAGAGGAAAAAGACAACAAATGTTGTCAGAACTGCGAAGGAGAATGAAGAAGGAGAAAAAACCTTGGCAAAGCCACCAAGCGTGACAAACACTGTCATAATGGCAAACTGAGCTTCACGCAGTTCGCAGTAGGGGACGCTGCCTGGTATCAAACTAATATCAGTCAGTTGGATGTCACCCCGAAGTTCCGTCAGGCGTTTGAGGGATGGGATGATGGGATGATGGGATGACCTTTACTAGGCAAAACCAAACGTGTACATCATAACAAACTCAAGAAATATTAGGGTCAGAAACAACCACTCTGGTTCCGGAGTGCTATTAGGAAACTTCAACTGTAGTCTATCTTTTTTATGGATTCCAGGTTCCTCCGTCAGGACCTGCAATTTATTATGCTCGTTTTATATTTTACATGACTACTGAGAGATTATATGCCTGTGCGTGGGGTTGTTCGTTCGTCGAAACCGAGGCCCCCGCCGTCCTACACGCCATGGAAAGGCATGCGGCAACAACAGAAGTTCCCTTGCGATCTTAAGATGTGATCAGAGGGTTTTGCAAGACGCCATGTGCTACGTCAGCATCCGGGGGAATCTTATATGCCAACTCTCTCACTACAAGGAGCTGTGTCATGAACTTCGACACGATGTGGTGCTACCTGCGACGTCTCCCTGACCGTGTTCGAGGGAAGTGCATGAGGGCCTGAAACGCGATGTTTCACATGACAGCCTCACGCCTTCCAAAAAACGAACGAAGTTTATGATCACCTCCCCGCCGTCTGTACGGTCAGAACTATCTTCTCCCCCCGGATGCTGATGCCCTCATCATTACACAGGATGATTTGGAGTTGGAGTTAGAAAATTGGGACCTCGAAGGCCAACTACTCGATGAGCAGGTTGACAAGGCTGTCACCGGAGCGGCTCTGTCTCCTGCCTCCTCCCCGGTGCAGTTTGCCCAGGGTACGGTGGATGCCGGCAGGGTGGCTCTATCCCCTGGTGCATCTGCCCCAGCGGTTCATAACGACAGCCCTGTGCGTCCATGAACGCCTCACGTGGACCTGCCTACATCAGCAGACGTCATTGAGACGATGTCTGTCCCGTGCGTTGTCTGGTCAGGGACGAAGTCTGCAAGGAGTTGGCTGACCAGACAACACGACCACTGCCGAATGACTCATCATCCACGAGGATCATGCTTGCCCTGTTGTCGGCTGTTGAGAGTTCGAATATGATCCAGCAGGAATCGCTGACAGTCTTCCGCCAACTGAAGGATGCAATTCAACAACTCAGCAAGAAGTCCATGTGTTAGCCTCGCGTATCTTTATATTTGTAAGTCTGGTGGGAGACCGCAAGACCAACATGGCAACCCTGGACATCAATAACTTCAAGATGGTTCGTCTACTCAGCAACATTTTCACCAACTTCCTTGAAAACCACGGCACCATCCTGCAGTTGTCGTCAGCCCATGTCCTCTTCTTGTTGAGTGTCCATCGCTCGGACAGGATAGTGAATCTCTTCACCAAGCCAGTCTGTGAGGAAGTAGTGAAGAAGATGGCACAGCCAAGCTATCACGTCGACAACTGGCTGAGAGTAGGTTGAGCCATCGACATCCCTCCGTGCCCTACTTCAACAGTGCAACGTTGCACCACAAAAAGTTGTTAACGTACGTGAAGAAGATTGTCAACCAAAAGAGGCCAAAGATCCACTCAAAGCCACCGCCTCTGTGTAACTTTCTTTCACGTCAGGTTGTTGTCAACCTTTGGTGGGAAGGATATCGGCACTGAGGTGCGTAGGATTTTAGCTGAAGTCCTGGGACACGAAGTCGCACTTCGACAATATAAGTGGCACTGGCACTCAAGACCGTCATGGATTTGGCGAGCTGCATCTATACAGGGTGATTTTTGGTACCAGTAGGCGTCTTCGAATCCTTTTTTTCTAAACAACCAGGTGTGTTTCTATCTGTTCAGAATGCAGTTGCTGGTTGGCTGACCTCATAGCGGCGAATAAACTCCCTCCGCAGTTGTGTATCGCGCCCCCTTCGGTTTACTCGCTCTCCACAACTGCTTAACTTCGTAAAATTCGCCGCGTTCGGTCAACAGATGGCGTCTGGGCATGGCGCGAGTTTTACAGCCTATCAGCACGCTGCTTTCAGAACTGTTTGGCCCGTTGGCAACGGATGTTCTTGTGCTACCATGGCTACGAACCGCTCGGCCAATGAAAAAGTGTCTCAGGCCAGCTTGGTTACCGGTTGCTCGGTGCTCTCATTGGTCGACTCTCTCAGCGCCACCTGTTGACCTAACGCGGCGAATCTGACGAAGTTAAGCAGTTGTGGAGAGCGGGTAAACCGAAGGGGGCGCGGTACACAACTGCGTAGGGAGTTTAAGCGGCGAAGGGAATGTATGGGACAGTGGCACCAGTATACATGTAGGCGGCCTATAGGTTAGGAAGAATTTAATGTACATATTGAGCGCACTGGGCACCGAGGATTACACGTATGTCGACAACTGGCTGAGAGTAGGTCGAGCAATCGACATCCGTCCGTTCATTACATTTAAACGTCGCACCACAAAAGCTGTTTTAAACGATCATGAAGGAGATTGTCAACCAACATTCCAAAGATCCAATCAAAGCCACCGCCTTTGTGTCTGTTGGACATAAACCTCAGATCAGTTAGCCTACACAGTCATGACAGTATGATTTGGTATTTCCGTTTATGGCAATGGCCATCCCAACTATGTCCATCACATCCTTCTTCGTCCCAGATGATGTTACATATCCTTGTACTTTAGTATAGACCACCGGTATACGTAGGTGGACAAAGGAAATTGCAAGCATGTCTCTGTATATTTCTTAGAAGTTATTTAGTAATAAACTGACAAGGTAGCATCAGTTAGTTTCTATCTACCAAAGTGTAAAGACGTGTTTTTCTTTTTGTGTTCCTATATTGTTCGTTATACCTCCGTCATGCCTACAGACTCAGCACTCATCATTACATCACTCCCCCCTTTTTTACCCCCCCCCCCCGCCTTCTCAATATACGTATAGTTATCTCTATGGTGTGTGTCCTTTCTTGTCCCTCTTCTACAATGTACCGACTACTTCTTCATACCCAGTTAATAGAGGAATGGCTGCCACCCACCAGCGTTTGAGCTCTCTTTTTTATTCTCTCTCTCATCTTCTCTCTCTTATATTTTGTACTTATTAATTTTGATTCTGTGTTCAGTTAAATGTATGGTTTATGTTGGCCTGTCGGCCTGACAGTTTATTTCTAGTATTATTTCTTCCTTCCAGGGCCAATAATGCTCTGCTTCCGCCCTGGACTCCTGTAGTTTCAATTTTAATTTCAATAAATCATACATACACACATGCCTACAGACTCAACAGGTAACGGATCCAGGACACGGATCCCGATATTCGATGGAGCAGCGATGTCATTAGAAGCCGGCCGCCGGCCAAATTGACCGCCTACTTGAGTCAATTTGGCCGGCTACTTTTTCAAGGTTATTGTTCAAAAGTTTTCAAATAAAGTAAAATAAAAGTTGTTTATGATGATGTCCAAACTCAGTGCCGTCATGTTCCAAGTGAAAACAATTCATTTCCAACCTCCCTAACACAGCTATTAACCCCGATCTGCCGCCCTTCACTGAATTGACCGGACTTCAACATCTAATCAGACACAGCTTGTTATATTTCCAAGTCCATTTCTCTCAAACCCCTGACTGAATACCTGTATAACCTATTGGCTGTAATGCAGAAATAATGCACTTTCCAGTCATATCAAATTTGTTGCCTAGATGTCTTCCAGTAAGGAGATATTTACTTAAAAAACTTATCTCACTTCAATAGCCGCATTGGTCATCGACGATCTTTTGGCGGGAAAACTGGGCCAGTGTCACTAATGTATGCAGAGAGCACATGGTGTGTGCCATGAGTCATCAAGTTAGAACTATAAGATGGCGACACTATTACTTTGTACAGGGTGTATCAATAACTACACTACATTTTTGGAAAATTTTTCTGCAGTGTTGGTCAATAACTGTAGAGGGTGTTAGCAACAATCAAGTGGAATACAGGGCGAATTAATAACAATCATTGGATTACAGGACTGAACAATCATGTGATATGTATCAGTGACAAAGACAGGGTCACCTGCATCCAAAGGAGGTTGATTGATCAATGATTGAATCACTATATGGCAAAAGACACATGAAAGAGAGACAGGCCTAAACAAAGACTGACAAGCAGTTGGGTTCTTTATGACTCGACTTCACTCAAAAAGCAGGGGCACTTCTTTGGAGTGTTAATAAAACAGCTCTCCTGCATTTTTCAAACATGATCCTCTGCAACAAAAAAAACACCGTCCTGGCTGCATTATACATACAATAGTATTGCCCTTACGGGAATCTGGAGGGTACAAAATCATTGCGAGTGCCCTAACAGTGAATGAATAAGCGTTGCTGGGTCAACCATTCATGGGCAACGTGGATGTAATGCGAGCTTGCCAACATTCCTTGGCCGCCTACTTTTATGACCAGGCCCCCTACTTGCAGCCCTAGTGACAACACTGATGGAGATGAGGATAAATACGATTTGTGGGCGGTAAAACTCCTTGGATATGTGAGACTTCAAAAATTACATGAGGTCATCCTGAAAGAGGGAGATCTCGACGACGGACATGACGGAACTGAGAACACGGAAAATGCCGAGGCATATGCGGAAAGTGTGCAATGTCGCGATGACTGGAGCCTCTCACTAATCATGAGAGACGCGAAGGATGATGGCTAAGAATCACTGAAGATTCTCGAGGACATTATCGTTCAAAAGGAAAACACCGGCACAATAGAGTTGAATGCATGGGGGGAGCATGCAAGTAGCATAGAAATAAAAGGAAAACACCGTGTTATTGCCTTGTACACGGAATTGACAAGCCTTAGGAAATCATTCAACGGCGACAATGACCGATTACATGTTGCGAGCCGAAAATGCTGCGACATCGCTAAAAACAGCAGAAGAGACTATCAGTCACAGTTTACTCATTGCAATGGTGCTAAAAGGACTACCATCAGAATTTAAACCATTCGCCACTGTTATCACACAGAAAGACGAATATATCAAATTCTCCGAATTTAAAATCGCACTCCGTAACTTCGAGGATACGGAAAGGATGAATAAGGACAATGACGCATCGGCGGAGGACAGTATCATGAGAGTTTCGGGGGAAAACTCCATGTAAAAGGTAACTCATCGCTTTCGCTGATGCACACCACCATAAAATGGCACTCAAAGTGTGTCGGGATGATGAAGAGGCAGGCCCTCCAGGGTCTGGTAACCAGACTTTACTGACGGGACAAAGTCCGACATTAGTCACCTCACCGACGCAATCAAGGAGCTGATGGATGTGACGTGCAAGACCACAGATACCCTTCGTCGTTATTCTTTCTTTGTGTACGTACTAATGTCCAATACCATGTTGTTGGGTCATATCCAACAGGAAACAACAAATAATATCGAGGAGGCACTTCGAATTTTCAAGGATTCGAATCCAGATTGGAAGCCGGCAAACTTTCTGACAGACTGTGATGTGAAGGAGATAGCTGCGCTGGAGACCGTTTTTCAGGTACCCTAAATTAAAAGTCACAGTTTCCAAGTAACTCTTGGCAAGGACAAAACTCAGCGTGCTCAGTTTAGGTTTTACATTTTTATAGGATGCTCGTGGCTTCCAATAATAACAACTTCCTGATAAGCATCTGCATGGCCAGAAAAGCATGGTTTCTCTGGCCATCGATGGCGGTGCTGACTGATATGATATGTACGGTACAATGCCCCTCGCCCTCTGCCTCATGCCAGCGAACCGTTGTTGCCGTTAGGCTTGTTTGCACTTATTTTACCTTGCAATGGAACCTAACCACAAACCACAAAGTGGCCAGTTACGTGTGCATGCCAATAAATGGCTGACCAACTTCTAATAGGACTTTTTTTTGTCTATATACTCTGATTCAATATAATCATGCAATCACGCACACGTAACTGGCTAATTTGTGGTTAGGCTGCATTGAAAGGTAAAATGAGTGCAAATATGACTCAGGGTGCTTACAGCTTGTGGAGCACCAACTTTAAGACATTTAAAAGACTTTTTAAGACCAAGTATTCAAAATTTAAGACCTACTTCCTTCCAAATGAAGCCCCCGAACAGCCCCCTTGCAGGTTTTGCCATGAAAACAATGACAGGGGATCAAGAAGGTGGGTACTTGGACAGGTACATGTACTTGATTTTAGAAGCCCGGAGACGTGATTTCCTGGCATTTCCTGCCAAATTTTTTTACAACTGCCTTGATATTAAAGGGGCTGTTCACTTTCGGAACCATTTTCCCAACTAACTTTTCATTATGTTGCAGTTGTCTGATTTTCATGATAACTTCAGGTATAATATTTTATGTGAACTACATAATCATGAAAGAAAAATGTGAAATCAGTTTCATTAATTAGGAAAACAAAGAGCATTTGCAAAAAGTCCGAAATCAGCATGAAAACAGTGAAATTATTCCCTAATATTTGTTGTACTGGGAGAGTATTGGTATTATTTATCATTCATTGGTATTATTTATCATTCATCAAAAAATCGTTACTAAACATATTGGTTTTGTTGAAGTATTTGCATAAAATGTGTGATTTTCTTCATTTCTGGACCCCTATTTAAGTGGGGGAAGAACAGAACAGCACTTCTAGGCCTGTCAGATTTGAATGGAATGCTGTGGTAAAGATTATGGTCAATATCAGTGATCAGTGGTTTGTTGGTGTTGCGTAAGGTCAAAAAAGGGAATACTTGAATTTGACGTCCCACTGATCACTTAGGCCTACCCACATGTCATGGTTGATTATGCATGTTGTAACTGATATTGAGCATAATCTTTACCACAGCATTCCATTCAATTCTGACAGGCCTAGATGTGCTGTTCTGTTCTGCCCCCACTTAAATAGGGGTCCAGAAATGAAGAAAATCACACATTTTATGCAATTATTTCAGCAAAACCAATATGGTTAGTAATGATTTTTTGATGAATAATAAATAATACCATTACTGTCCCAGTACAACAAACATTAGGGAATAATTTCACTGTTTTCATGCTGATTTCGGACATTTTGCAAAAGCTCTTTGTTTTCCTAATTAATGAAGCTGCTGATGTCACATTTTTCTTTCATGATTATGTAGTTCACATTATAAAATATTATACCTGAAGTTATCATGAAAATCTAACAACTGCAACATAACGAAAAATAGTGCCAAAGGCACTGTGCCCGCTTGGCTTTTTTAGCACAGTGGTGGAAAGCATAAGCCATATCAGAATCCCATACAAGCCATCTTTGACAATATCTGTGACCAAAGCGTACATAGCAGATTTTGCGAGTTTGGTTTTGGCCCCCTGGCGGGAAAGTCAAGAATTAGATTTCACCAATACTTCGTCAGGAAGTCACTACAACCTAGATGTAAATACATACAAAGGTTCAATACAATAGCTCAAACGATTATCAAAATATAGCCCTTTTAAGTTTTTCACAAAACGCCCCCTATCTACCAAAATAGGAATCGCATCACACCCAAAATCGAACTTGANGGGCCAAGCGGGCTAAAAATTAGTTGGGAAAATGGTTCCGAAAGTGAACAGCCCCTTTAAGACTTTTTTAAAGGCCTTGAAAATGAAATTGCCAAATTTAAGACTTTTTAAGACCTTGCACGCACCCTGATGACTGAACATTCTGAAAAGCACTTTACAGTGCCCTGCGACATGAAAATTAATAGAGGTTCTTCACATGATGTCACACCCTAATTAGCATAGAATTGGTGCTGCCACGTTGGCCATCAGTGTCAATAGGATTTACTGAAAGAAATCTGATTTTATCTGGAATACATGTATTTTCCAAACTATCTTTCTTAATCACTTCAGTTTCTTCAATGTCTTTCACCTTAGAAACCCGATTTCTATTTCATATTCTTTACTTCAGTTTCTTAGTAAATGATTTATCAAATGAAATCACATGTTCTACAGCAGTCTGGTGACTGAATGACACCTGTCTGTTTTAAAAACAGACAATTACATGTAGTGCTAGAGAGTAGTGTATTACTGATGGCCAAGCATATGGCTATTTATGTATTAATTAGCTCATTAGCATTGAGTTGTGACATCGGTGAAGAACCTCCACAAGCATCACAATATCAGGGCTTTCAATTTCCAGGTAGAACTACCGTTAAATGGTAGCGCCCAAATTAGCTGCGCCCAAAATTTAAAAAAAATAAAAATTTGAAAAAAAAATTTTTTGAATTTTTAAAAAACATTTTCGTTCCGCTGTCTTATGAACATGATATGGCGAATGATGGGAACCCGAAATCAATGATTTTTGCAATGATAGGGCCAAAAAAGGGCCCGAAGCTAGCTCCGAATTGGGCTGTAGGCCTATATCTAAGGGCGACGTCTGCTTTGGAAATAATATCTGAAGTGTAAACAAACTGTGGACAACTGAGAAAAGATTTTATTTGTGAGCATCACTGAATTTTGTTGTTTTTTTCTTTATAAGATGTCTTCATATCATCTGTAGCCATCACGCAAGGCAGGCGTGGCCGCGCAAAAATGCGCCCAAAATAGGCCTCTTTAAAGTACCTGGTATGCCCTCATCCTGGAAATTGAAAACCCTGAATATGTGATCCGCTCTGGCAAAAGCAGACGCATGTCGCTCTTAGCTTGGCAGGTTGTTAAGACCAAAAATTTGTCAGTTTCAGTGCTGTCCGTCTATTGTGAAATCTGAAACGATCTATTTCTTCTATTCTCTCCTGGTGTCATCTTAGTTTACCTTCTAAGCGACATGCGACTCTTTCCCAGAGCGGGTCACATATCAGTAATCTCATCCGTAAAGTCCACCTTTTCCAATGAAATCACGCAAGAAATGTTCCGACCACTAGGAATGGGAAGAAAAACGTTGCCTCACCATAAGAATCATCCCACGATCGCTAGCAACATAAATCTAACATTATGTCAGATTATATAAGCATCAAGACAACCTTGCTGACCTCGTTTACCGTTGGTCCGTAGGTTCATCTTTTCCTATGAAGATCACGTGAAAATGTTCCGGCCACTAGGAACATGACGAATGGGAAGAAAATCAACACCTCACTGTAAGACATCATCCCACTATCGCTTGCAACATCTGATTGTACAAGCTAAGCACCACATCACATCGGGTCATCTAGTCCGATTTGTCCTTATTATTCCGATGGTAATCAAGCGCAAACGTTTCAGCCACAAGTAACGGGAAGATAATCGACGCCTCACCATAAACCTGGATGGAAGAAATTAAATCAGTCAAAAGGCGGTGACAGACTGGCGCGTAAGCAATGTGTCGGGAAGCGTTCAACCAATCACGGAGGTGGTAACATGGACCGAAACACCTTCCAAAGAATCTGGGCCCATGTTCCCGAAGCCGTCGTTAGGTTAACGATGTCGTTAAAACTGGAAAAATGCATAGCGTAACGACATCGTTAACCTTACGACGGCTTCGGGAACATGGGTCCTGATTAGTAAATGCCAGCACGACGTGTCACATCGAAAATGTTGTTTTTGTTCAGCAGCATATTTAATGCGAGAGGTAAATCGCAATTGAGAAAATGGCTGGACAATTTGTGACCTTCCTCGTTTCTAATACTCAA
This sequence comes from Notospermus geniculatus, assembly GCA_002633025.1. Lineage (NCBI taxonomy): Eukaryota > Metazoa > Nemertea > Pilidiophora > Heteronemertea > Lineidae > Notospermus > Notospermus geniculatus. The sequence continues at coordinate 331,592 of NMRB01000507.1, forward strand.
CAACCACAAAATACACAGTGCTTGTTTTAATGGGCTTGTTGCCAACCTGGGAGCGAGGTTGGCTTGCTACCACGCACACCTTTCACCACTAAATCTTTATGGTGCGAGGTACCCACAAATCACGGTGAAGTTCTCCATGGGTTTGTGCGTACAAAGTATGAGGTAGTACAGACACAGGGTAGGCCATGACAGGGTTTCATACAGAGGGGGACGGGGGATTCCCCCCCCCATGATTGATGCAAGGGGGATATCCCCCCTCAAGTTTGCAGACTAACCTTTTTTTAAATATCACTATTTTCACTTCAGTAGTGTTTTTCTTTAATTTGTTACATTTCAAAAATGCAATTTTCACGCAGAAGGAAGACTAATTTTGCATTTTGGAGTGCACAAAATGACTCGGGAGGCCATTTTTAACCAAAAAAACCCAAACATTTTTTGAAAAATTCTTTTTCAAAAAAAATTTTTTTGAATTTTTTTCTCCCCCCTTGACAATCCTGGCGGAAACCCAGCTATGATGCACTTAGATGAGCATTCGAGGCAAGAATTTACACAGACAAAATTTATTGTACTCACCTTCACTGGCGTAGCGTCCATTTTGATTTTGCCCCAGGAGACAGCTTCATCAGGTCTCGCCCCTGAGTCACTCCCATCGAATTCATTGGCCGTGTTTACATACACAGAGAAATCAGCTCCATTCCTCTGCAACGGAACAAAAGATGAAAATAATGAGGACGAGAAATATAAGGGCTAGAAGGACAAGATTGTAATGCAGGGGGGTGGCAGAGTAGATGTGGAAATATGTCACCTACGAGATTCTCAGTTCGACAGCCTGATAATGTAGAACAAGAGGCCCATGGGCCTTGCGCTCAGCTGACTATGACCTGCCAACTCTAGAGGTTGAAACAGGCATGACAGGGGAAAAAATAGTGCCAATGGCACTGTGCCCGCTTGGCTTGAAGCAGTTTGGCCCCCTAATGGCAAAGTCAAGAATCAGATTTTGCCGAAAATTCATCTGAGTTGTTACAGCCTAGAGGTACATGTAGATACGTGCAAAGTTTCAAAGCAGTAGGTCAAACCATTACAAAAAGAGCCAATTTTGTAATTTCAGGCGAACTTTGACCTCTGTGAACTTGAAAAGTAGGTCAAATTAAAAACTCGAGTACTATATCTTATGTATCCATATTAGATATACCCATGATAAAAATTTGACAAAGATCCGTCTCTTGGGAAGGGAGAAACAGTACTTTCAGTGATTTTGGTTTTGGCCCCCTAGTGGCAAAGTCAAGAATCAGACTTCACGAAAATTTTGTCTGTAGGTTGCTTTAACCTAGAGGTACACGTGTACAAAGTTTCAACATGATAGTTCAAACCATTATCAAAATATAGCCCTTTGAAATTTTTCACAAAACGCCCCCTGGAGGCCAAAATAAGAATCCAACTGTGGTCAAAATCGAACTCGATCTATATCTTAGGCCCATATATACACCTACCAAAGATAAAAAAGATTCGTCAAAAAATAAAGGCGCTAGAGCGCTAACGAACCAAAAGTTTACGGACGTACCGCCGTACCGCCGTATCGCCGTACGGACTGACGCACGACAGACCACCACTCAATGACCCCAACCACAGCATAAGCCCTGCTGGGCCTTGTGGCCAAGCGGGCTAACAAGATACAGGTACGAACCCTTTTAATGGTTAGCAAGGAAATATTAGCGTTCCTTGTGGAAATCAGTGGAAAGGGGTTAATATCACTTCGTGAATCGAAAAAGATATCTTATCAGACCATTTGGGAAGGAAGGGGTTAATACATGTAGGCCCTATCTCTTGGTGAATCGAGATAGATATCCTACACCCATTGGGTGGGAAGGGGTTAATACCACTTCATGAATTGAGATAGATAGGCCTACATGTTGTATCATATCAGACCCATTTGGTGGGAAGGAGTTCTTGGTGAATCGTGATTGACATCGTATTACACCCATTGGGTGGGAAGGGGTTAAGCTACCTAACCTATCAATGACAGTTTGATGTATGTTCTCTGGGCTGAGTTTTGGGGTTTTCCATTTTACAGAAAATGCCCCCTGGAGGGCACAAGGTCAGATCGCAAAAATTTTCGGTTCTGTTTCGAGCCATCCCTAGGTACTACAGCTCCACCAACTTCCATGAGCCTGGGCCTGGCGGTTGCGAAACATGCCAGTTTCACGGACTACAGACAGACGTACGCCACTCAGTATACATATGAACAGCTCCGCTGACCTTTGGTCAGCTGAGCTAATAAAGTGGTCCATGGCCCATGTGCTCACCTAGGTGATGTTCCAGAAGAACGAATGACAAATTTTAAATCGAAATTCAGGGTAATACTGGGTCCTCTTCCGAATACCGGTCACCAGTTGTTCGTATGCGTTTAGTGCTTCAGGTGAGGCTCCGATTAGGTTTGAGGGGAAATAGTCAGCAAGCTAGGCATGTCAGATTGACATTTTGGCAAGCTGAATTCAGTCTTGGTTTATCACATGAATGCCTCCCTTCAACCGCAGCGAATGAGGCATTAGAAAAGCACCCCAGTGGGCCCCAAAATGTGTCGCTGTAGAAAATTGCCGATTGACCGGTATTCGGAAAAGGACCCAGTATATGATCATGGACATGGTCATTTGTAGTCTGATAGGGCTACAAATTGGCATACACATAGAGGGTACTTGTACACAGGTCTCCAAACCCTTCAATGCGAGTAAGGCAGTGCTTTCGGTTCCAATAGTTTGTTATTTTGCCCTTCAGTTGTAAAAGACCCATGCCAATTACAACACCAATCCACGTTTTTAACTCGTCCTTTGACCAATTTTCCCATTTCATTTTATTCTCATTTGGCGATCTTGCCTTTTCTCTTGCATAGTTCATGTTGGTCAAGTGAACTACATACTGCATGCAGGAATTCGTCAGTGAAAAACAGCTGAAACGTTTCTGCCACTGATTCATTGCTATGGTCTTCTGACGGACCCGGTGCACGACCAGTAAAGCATTTTGGTTCATTCACTGTTAGTTGATCAGTCCAATTTCTCACAGGACTTGGAGAACGACGTCGAGCACCACCATGACCACGGGGGCGTCCTCTCCCTCTATCACGGCCCCCGGCTGCAGAAGCCAGTTGGGGAGGTCGTCATCAGTTGAACTGCTGCTGCTACTACTGCAATCTTCGCCCTCACTTGGAATTGGAGTCCGTGGATGCACTCTACCCCTTCCACGCGCCCCGCCACACACATTCCCTTCAGCAGCAACTTGTTGGTCATCGCTCCCACTATCACTTTATATGTCATGATCAACACCATTCATAGGCGACCACCATCACTGTCACTTAGATTCAAATTCTACAACAGTGCCGATTTTCTCCACTACGTTACACAAATAGACACTGTCATCGACCAGTCGCCGCCATGTTTGACCGCATCACTCCTAATGGAGTTACCGTTAGGAGCCTGATCACAATTGGTAGATATTTCTCCATTTAACCTTCCGCTGCACTACTTTTCAAGATGGTAACCTTCGAACGATACTAGAGGGTGTTGGTTGAACCTCGTCCCAAGACCCTCTAGTGTCAAGATTGACTCAGATTGTCATCATCAACTGTCAATGCATGGACGTATCCCCACAGTCACCAGGATTAAAGTCGCTCAAATTATCAGCTTGCCTAGACACAGCATCATCATTGTCACTATCGTCAATATCAGACATTGGAAAGTCATCTGAATCACTATCGTTAATATCAGACATTGGAAAGTCATCTAAATCACTATCGTTAATATCAGCATAAAGACATCAAACCCCTAAAGCAACCACTTGGGCACATGCTGTTGCTTGTCCAATGAGTTCCAGTTTTTCTCACCAGATGGCTCTTATCACCCAAATTTCCATGTTAAAATAATATTTCTAATCAAATTTCGGTTGGTGGCCGTAGCATCCAACAATCCACTAGCCCTGAGCCCAAATTTGTGAAGAATGACCAATTCATAAAGGTGCCAGAGCTGGATAAACCTGTTTGTCACATCCCTGTACATATGTACAGTAGCCTATCTAAATGTATAGCAGATACCCGAGAGACACATTGTGCGCAAGGGGACTGGCTGCTAAATGTTCCATATCACAAGAACTACCGAATGGAATCGTATTGAATTTTCACACATCATGGACAGATGGAGAAGACCCATAGCTATCATATAAAACAATTGGAGAAAGTTTCATTAAAAATTTCGTTGGGTATCACGTTTTTTCTCAGAATGTCGGAAACCAAGTAGTTGCTTTAGGGGTTTGATGTCTTTATGATATCAGACATTGGAAAGTCATCTGAATCACTATCGTTAACAAGCCAAATGGCAACAACGGTTCACTGGCATGACACCGAGGGCGAGGGGCACAGGCCTAATGTACCGTAAATAGGCCTATCAGTCAGCGCCACCATCGATGGCCAGAGAAACCAGGCTTGTCTGTATGGCCATCAGGAAGTTGTTATTATTGGACATGTTGGAAGCCACGAGCATCCTATTTAAGATGTCCTACTATGGGCGGTTATTTCCGCAAAAAATCAGTGTCAGGTTTTTTTCATTTTAGCACAGAATTCCTATGTAGACAGCGCACAAGTAGCGTGAAATATCTTCAAAAGCAAGATATTACGTTTATCCGAGGTTTTGTATGCAGACAGCGTAATTTATATGTTGCGAGAGAAACTGTACAGAACTCACGAAAGAACCATGTTTAGGATCCAAGTTTCGCATCCAAGTTTAAGATAACAATTTCTCAATTGTCCGCTAGATGGCGCCTCAGTTGAACCAGCCGTGGCCCTTATGTACACTGTAGACTACCCTCGGCCAATGGTAGCCTACCCAATACTCATTATGTTAATGATTAGGCCTCCAATATGATAATAGATTCAGCTGAAGCGCCATCTAGCAAACGATTGAGAAATTGTTATCTTAAACTTGGATGCGAAACTTGGATCCTAAACTTGGTTCTTTCGCGAGTTCTGTCGCAACATATATAAATTACGCGGTCTGCATATAAAACCTCGGATAGACAAAATAAATTTTGCTTTTGAAGATGCTTCCCGCTACTTGTGCGCTCTCTGCATAGAATTTCTGTGGTAAGAATGAAAAACCTGACACTGATTTTTTGCGGAAATAACCGCCCATAGTCCTACTTCCCCTGTGTGGTGAGACCTGAATACAGGCGCTATGCTACAAACTGTATGTTTTATTACCATGACCTGGTTCATCCATGAACACACGATCGATGTAGTGTATACACAGCAGTCAGGAAGACTGTGGAAATGTCCAAGTATTTGAATTATCTTACATCAATTAAGCATGGAAGTTGTTGCTACACATGAAAGAATGAGTTGAAGTATAGTGCCTTACCTAATGAAGGGTTAGAAAAGGTATCACAATGGGTCTAACTTCTCAAGTTATGAAAAGAATGTCCACCATTATATATGTGCAACACCTGGTCCCCTGCCTGTTACAGCCGCTCCGCTATAGGCCTACAGTACAATAGAACTCGAGGACAGAGGACCCGCATGAAAATGATCCTAAATAATCTCGTCATTTGGTCCAAAAATCGTCCAAAAAGCACAAAGCCGATTATATTATTCAAATTGCTTAGCAGGCGACATGATTTCATGCCAAATGATTAGCTATTGCGTCGATAATCAGAAGATTACGTGAATGGAAAAGGAGAAAATGGAGGCGAAAAATTGACCCACTTTTAAAAGTGTGATGACTTTAGTGGTGAGAATGCCTCAAGGCCAGCTCATCAATATCAGACATTGGAAAGTCATCTGAATCACTATCGTTAATATCAGACATAAAGTCATCTGAATCACTATCAAAACCCGGGAAACAGGAATTACCATCTCCTCTGCTGAGGGCATTTGCTACCTCTTCATTTCTTCTGTGGATTCTACGAACTGTATTGAAAGTGGAATGTGATCACCATCTGAGTCGGTTGATGACATTGTGAAGAATGCCACGGCAACATTGAGCAAACACATGCCTTACTGCTACAGTAGGCCATAACAATTTATTTCTAACTACACAGACACAGCACCAAATAAACCAGCCAAGGTGATACCTGAAGCATGGTGCAGCAACGCCTGGAACACAAGAAACATTGATTCAGGCCAAACTGTTGCCATGTAGAACACAACCTGAACTTCTATCTGACCCCAATTTATAAACTCCTCCACCATCCCATTAGTGCTGATAAAACAGTCTAAACATCCGTACACAGATCAAAAGAGCAAAACAACGAAACCACGAAATGACAAAAGGAAATGATCGACTACTTTGTACTTTGTACTAAGACAGCCGTAAACAATGGTAGTCTGTAGTTTCCGGAATGCTGGAAAGCTGGAAACCTGGAAATATGGAAAGTACCGGAAAGTATGGAAAGTTTATTAAATCTATTAATTGATCACTTTTTGTCATTTTTTTGTGCTGTATATGAAGCTGGTGGTCACTCACTTTCAACCAAACCCCAAATCCTAACCCCCATCTGCCCGATACTCAATAAAACCGAAAGAGTGCCTTTCTGGGCCAAGTGCCATTTGCTCAGTTCTCATTTTATAGACACCCAGTTGAACAAGGTGAGATCAGACAGGGAAACAGGATATGACATGTATGAAGCCTGCAGGCTTTCTTCCACTGAATGTGTATTTGCATAAATAACGGGTTTCTAAGGTGAAGACGTAGCTTTCTACCGGACTCGAACCCTCAGACCCTCGCATTTGGCATCAGTCATCAACACATCATGCTAACATCAACTCCAAAACAACCACCAGTTCTCGTATGATGACACCCATGCTCTCAGGCCTAGGTGAACTGAAGTGATATGCAGGTCACACACAGATAATCTCAATTGCAGAGGTCAGATGGTTTCATCTTACTGTACTACAAGTGGGACGAACCAAAAACGCTGTGTACCTCCTTCCTATTCTGTGTTGCAGGTTGTCAGTCTGGGTCACACACATTAACCTGATATCATCGTTGGGTAGGCCTTCAATAAAACTTCAATGCTGCGTTTTCAGTAACTTCAAACACCACCAAGAACGTTCCATCGGGATATTCCAGATTTTATACTGAACCTTTGGAATTCCCCACACTTTCCAGCTTTCCAACATACTTTCCAGCATTCCAGCTTTCCGGAAACTACAGACTACCGTAAACAATAGGATGATGCTGACTGTATCCTCAGAAACAGGTCATAGGTGTCAAGTGGTTTTAGGCCTATACCGATATTCCTATGAATAGGACTCATGTATACACTGTGGGCATCTGGTGATCTGGGTACAATTCAGCCTACTTGGCTTGTGACCTGAAGTGAGGCACTTTACTGGTTCTGCGTCTGGTTGGGCTAGGAAATGTAGGAAGCAATTAGTGATCAATGTTGTACTTAGAGAAATCAGGGGCGTGTCTTTTGCAGTAGGGCTAAAAGTCACCCTTCTTACATCCCAGTGAAAACTGTCACCTTACCAAAGATCATACCAATCTAATGTTAGGCTTAACGTTTCAGGATACATGTACTCACTCCTAGGTCAACAAGCTTCAACAAGCACTCTGGAATGTTAATTGTCTCCAGCATCAGGACTGATTATGTGGCCATGTGGAGTTCAAAACAGATGCATCAGCACTGAGTGAGAGAGGGGTCGCAGTGTTCTCCACGGGTTTTGGTCTAAGAGGGGTGGCGGTGGGCGCGATGCCGAAGGCACCGCGTGAGGTTCTCGTTCTTGAATTACGGTACGGAATGCTAAAACCAACATGTCTTCCTGGCGGCCATATTGAATATCGGGTCACAACCAAAATCGATAGGGAACCTCCCCCGATGGACCCCATTACACCATGCAAATATGAGATCAATCGGGCATTCCGTTCTTGAGTTATGGTCCGGAATGCTAAAACCAAGATGTCTTCGTGGCGGCCATATTGAATATCGGGTCGCAACCAAAATCGATAGGGAACCTCCCCTGATCCACCCCATTACAACACACAAATATGAGATAAATCGGGCAACCCGTTCTTGAGTTACGGTCCGGAATGCAAACTCCAAGATATCCTCCTGGCGGCCATATTGAATATCGGATCGCAACCAAAATCGATAGGGCACCTCCTCTGATCCACCCAGTTACACCACAGAAATATGAGATCAATCCGACCACCCATTCTTGAGTTATAGTCCGGAATAGGATGCGGCGGCGGACGCGGCGGCGGCAGCGGACGACGGAAACCAACTGAAAACATAATGCCCCCATCTCAACTTCGTTGAACGGGGGCATAACAAGCTATGGGCCAACGCCCAATGCCGGATACATTGTATAATATTGGAAGTCCGATTAGACGAAAATTCGCTGTAGACATACCTAATTTGAACACTCCCCAGGCCAAATAGCCATGAAACGTACCACCCCAACAGTGAAATTTCGAACTTTGACCTCTGTGACCTTGAAAGTAGGTCAAATCTGAAACCTATCTGATATGTTATAATATCCTCATCAGATACATACATGTGCACAATACAATTTGATGAGAATCAAGCCATTTGTAAAGGAGTTGGAAAAGTTTTTGTATTTTCACCTTTTGTCACCTGGTGGCCCAGGCCGAAAATCAGATTGGACCGAAATCGGGTCTGGAAGGAGATGTTGCCCATCAACTGATCTTGGTTTCAACGTGGAGAGGTTGGTGCAGGTTCAAATCCTGATAATTTGAACCTACGTACGTTGAGTAAAGGCCTGAACCCACTGTCGCATTTTCACGCCGCGGTTTCATCACTGCCCGATAAATTCATTGTTATATTCTCTGTCCGTTTCCTTTTAACAAAGCATTTTCTGCCGCTGCGTTTTCCCGCTACGCGAAAACGCGTCAGTGGGTTCGGGCCTTAAGGATTTACTGATCGCAAAAAGCCATGGTTGGAAATTAATTGGATCATATGGGCCCAGGAATTCAGTGGGACCTTTGTACAGATTTACTATCGTAGTTTAACCCTTTGACGTACACCCCCCACATTTACACCCCCAGAAAATTGCCGAAGTTTGCTCGTCAGGCGCCCCCTTTAAATTTCCTGCACCAGAATCTTGTAGTCGATGTAATTCTGTCCTGTTGTAGCATAATTCCGCTAGGTGTCACTCTTTACCATCATGGCCTGAAGTGCACTTGAAGTTGAAGATTTCCAATTTCGCCAAAAAGCTTGATGACGTCATGTTCGTAGGCCTATTGTTTTAGCCTTTGGGATATAATGACGCAACGATCAAATAAATTGCTGTAAAAGTCTTATTTTTGAAAATTTTCTGCTCATATTTTCACTCCAAGTTCAAAATCACCTCCTAATTCCAGTTCTGGCGTTATTTCTGATGTATCTGCTGAGTAATTTTCTATTTTGAAAAAATCTTAGAACATAGTGGTTACCATGGCAACAGAGATTCATGTATCAAGATATTTTTATACATATTCTGAAAGATCTCTTATACTGCTAAAAATAATTCCATTACTGCCATATTCTCCTTTCGTTTGGTCAGGATAACCCTCTAAAGATGAGTGGGGGTGGGGGTGGGGGGTCAAACTATGCCCCCAAAAAACACGTACGTCAAAGGGTTAAGCCATGATTTGAATGTCCTTGGTGCATATGGGCGCAGGAGTTCAGTGGCATTTTTGTACAGATAAATATGCCCAAGTTATACTAGTGTCCCACTGGCGACTTTTTCCCACGACAAGGGGCGAATCTGAAGTCTGCGACATTCCCATGACAAGCTGCGATATTTAGCATTAATGTGTTTCGCATAGGATCATGGAGCCAGAGAATCACCGCGAACATAGACGACAGTCTACGAAGAGCTACGATTTTTTCATTCGTCCCTTGTCGCAGACCAAAATTCGCCAGTGGGACGCTAGTATTAGCAATATCATCCAGTATGTTGCCCAATCTAATGAAAATGTGAGTGTCAACTTACCATGAGATTTGCATTACAAATGTGATGCTTCATCAAGCCCCCACCCAGGATGATCATGCCTGTATTCTGTGCACCGACTGACTGTGAATTCAACAACCTAATATCTGAAACGAATTCAAGTTATCTATTAGTTCCTGATCCCGTTCGTATTCAGGGTTCTTCAACCTGGGTCGCTTTCACTACCGCACCTGGTCTCCTCTCACAGCAGGGGGTTTTACCTCGCTCCCCATCATCCACTCACACAAACCCCTGCTGAAATAGAACATCCAGTGAATCTGGTGCTACTGTTACATACTGCAGTTGCACTCCCTGTACTGTCAAGATCTTACTTACAAGTCGCCCATGGGCGATGCGCTCAGCTGACAATATTGATTTCTAGGTGTAATTTAGTTAAATTGTAGGCACATGCTCTAGCCTGAAAACTGTCCCCTAACTTTAAATTCAAAGTCATGAATTTCATGATTTAAGGCACATAAGTAAACTAGCAGTGTTTCCAATGGTACTGCAAGCCCTGCATACAGTAGAAGATGCTGATATGAATATCAACATAGCTCCAGGCAACAGGGTAAAGCTACTGGGTTGCCTGGATGCCACCACTGGTTAGTGAGACCACAACACTAATTCATGGTGGCAAGGTTAATCATTATCAATCAATGCTTTGCATGCTCACATAGACTGTTCAAATATAACTATTTGAATGACCTAAATTGCCAATTAGGCATTGAGACTGTTGCCACACATAAAAGAATGAGTTGAAGTATGTTACCTTACCTGATGAAAGATTAGTTAGGCTATAACAGCATGTTGAACTTCTCAAGTGATCAAAAGCACAGTGGCCATTTTTATCAGCTACATGTATGGTTCAACATTGTATCAGTGTTACCACTGGCTATGTGGGACAGGACACCAGGTACTGAGTTACTCATGCATAATTTGGAACTTCAAAGTGCGGGAAATTCAAATACCCCTGTTTTTTTATTTCATTGAATACCGCCCCCTGGTGAACAGATCTGACATTAATGTCCCTTTGAACTGATGTAGAAAATATAATCCTATCTGTCCTGTCACTTTTGTATACAGATATATCATTGGGCCTGAGATATCGCCATATTTCGTTTTAAGGGAAACGCCCCCTGGAGAGCTTACTATGTGTCACATCGCGCTAATTTTTTGTTTCCGAGGAGAGTTCACCCAGGGCTACCTTCAGATGAAATTTGAAGTCTCTAGCTATTATGGCTACAAAACGTCGGGCATAGTTTGACGGACGGGGTGACGGACTGACACGTGACGCCACTGAATACTTATTCTACTAGCTCTGCTGACCNTTTTTTCCGAGTTCAGGAATGGGACAGGTAAGTGGGAATTTAGAGTATTTTCCATTCGCAAAAATGAATATGGCGGGTTTACAAGGAACAGATCTCAGCACCTGGTAAGTTTTAGCCTGGTCACTATGCGGGTCACGGCAAGACTCGGGCGCGGATCCACAGGGGACGCTCCGGACGCGCAAGAAAAGAGCCTCCATTTTTTTGTCTAAAAATCGGTAAAATCCATCGTGAAATTCTGAATTTCTGTGTTCCTAGCCCAGGAAGCCACATATTTTCCCCAAACCCTGCATCCGAAAAAAAAACTGCCCGCTTCCGGTCATTGACCTAGGCCGCATCGTTTTCCCGCCCCGCTGCGGCCAGCCGCGCGGTTCCCGCCACTACAAATGAAAGGAACTCAAAGCAGGTCGCCTGAAGCTGCTTTTCCTCGAGGCATTTGTGGGCGCTGAAAATGACTCGAGGCGGGCGCGGGTGAGGCTACTGCTATAAAATACTGCTCCACCACGCTTGTGTCACAGCGGCAAACCGTGCGCATTTTCTCAAGATTTTTCGGGTGGCGGTGTACCTGTTGTGTTTGGTAACATTCAAATCCAATTTCATGTAGACTACCACATACGATTCTAGTTTAAGGGAGGCCTATCTGTAAAAGAAACTTCCAGAGGTTAGGTGTTGTCATACCTATTGTTGTTTTCCCTTCCCTTTTCCCTCTCCACAGCAGTCTGGACAGAACGAACCATTCCGACTCTTGCTCAAAAACTGTAGCTTCTGTACCATTCAGGCCAACACAACTGTAGTGGAACCATCTACCGCCACATGGACCATCACAACCGATTGATTCGTCCTTCAACGACGCCGGATTCTCGACACATGGTTTCCGACCGATTCCACATGGGAAATCACAAGTGCTTGAAGTACCGGTATCCGTTTTTGCCTTCTTTGCCTTCTTTGCTGGTTTCCCTGACGATCCCAGTTTCTGCCTTAATGCCTGTGTTTTCTGCCGCGGAATTGTTTCTTTGAAGATTGTTATTGTTTCAGAGTAGAATATTTTCAAGAAATGGGTGGTAATGTTCTGGAATGTGTCTAGGAGGTTGGAAACGAAGTTGTCCTCAGAAGTACTGTCTGGACAGGTGAAGATGTCGATCCATTTCTGGAGTAGGGATTCGTCTTCATTTACGTATGATCTTGCCATTTGGAACAATTTGTAGCCGTATATGTGAATATGGTTTCCATTCACAAATCGTTCAGTATGTATTTGCAAATAAATCGACGAAGAATAAGAATGTATTGTCATTGATGTTCGTCAAGCCCCTCTTGGTATATTGGAGTGATTCTCTTTCACGGAGCGTATCTGGAAAGCTTGTGGTGGCCAAAATCATTTCTTCAGTACACACCAATTGCTGTAGCAGTCGCTTCTGGTCAAAATAGGCGCGCGATACATGTTGGCTACTCCTATATATCATCTTCGCCACACATGCCCCGGCAAGGTGTCGGATCTTTGCCCTGGTAGTTGATGAGAAGTCATCCGCTTTCCGTACAGGCGCTGTAGGAAGGGCTTTCACTTGGTTTTCAACCAGAGGCGTCACTTTCTTTTCAACCAAGTGAAACATCGAATGCTGGACAATCCGCACACAGCATTTGAAGCATGTGTTGGTGATGGTGGGTGCTGGAAAAGGTTGTTGCACTTCTGTGTGAAGACATCTGACAAAATGATTGAGTGCAGTCCATTTTTTGCATCTAATGCCGATGCCAATCCTGACTGGTAGTGCAGGTTTTTTTCTCAAGGATAGCCGAGCATTTTGACAATGTCCAGTTTAGAAAGTCTGTTATCCTGGGATTATTCGCCATGCTGTTATAACAGTCTCGCATTTCGCGCTGCTGCGGTTCTTCGCCGAGTGGAGCTTTTGGACACAAATTAACCAGTAATTGTTCCACGTTGAAGTCAACTTGTTGTGTTGGTATGAAATCAGTGCCATCGTCATCGGGCGTTTGGTGTGTAAAGGACTGAGTCCCATCTGGCATGTTTGGTCGGTCATTATTATTGTCGTCAGTATCATTTCCTGAAAATTTATTTATACGTAATGTCAAAAATATATTTTTGGTAACGTGCATTAATAAGTACATGTACATTTAATTATTTTTAATCTGAATTCATACGCTTAGTATTTACCTTGTTGTGAAATGCGAACGTCACAACTGCAATTCTTGGTCCCACATGGTTCTTCAGGCGTTATCTTGGGGATGGACGAATAGAATGAGTAAACCTCGTCTGGATGCCTCATCCTGGCGACTTCCTCGCTGAAGTTTACCACTGGAAGTGTTGAGGTCTGTGTTGCCCGCCCAACCGCGACGCCAAGCTGCCCGGGCTGGAAGAATCCTGCACAGTCAACTATCAGGCTTTCGATTGTCTTGCCCTGTGCTCTGTGTACAGTCACTGCATGTGCGACTTTTAAAGGAAATTGTGACCGTTTGGCTTTTACACCACAATGCTCATCGGTAATGACGATTTCCTGACGTTGTATCCTGTGCACGCGACCTCCAAAGCTAACTGACGGCCCTTCACGATCTATTTCAACAATCGTCCCCATTGAACCGTTGGGAAGTTCTTTGGCTACAGTCTTTATCAAAATAACCTGCAGCCAACTTTTAAAACGAGATCTTGGGCAGCAGGGTATCTCCTAAGAAATTTTCCTTCACCAGTGTCAGTCGATTTGAATCTGACAGGTAGCTGTACAAGTTGCTTCAAATATTAGTCATTGTACATGTCCACATCTGAGTTGGTGCTGGCAATCACAACTGTATTATCATTTCTCGGAATTGGTCTTGCTAAGCTATGAATAAATTGGATTGTTTCTTGTGATGGTGGGTGACCCCTCGCATAACTCACGGCCGTTATCATCAGATTTTCGCTTTGTCTAACTACTTCTGTTAGATTAAAGACGTGTGGCATTCCTTTCTTGAAAATTGGTGAGGTGAATAGGAATTCACCCATATCCCCCGTTCTCGGACACGGCACAGGTGGTAGCTGCTTGAAATCACCTGATAAGATAACTTGGATGCCTCCAAAGAATTGATTGCTGTCTTTAATCCTACGACAAACATACTCGGCCTGTTCAAATTCCTTCTTGCTTATCATTGAAACTTCGTCTATCAGACAACCAGTCCCCTTTATCCTGTCTTCAGTCCCGATCCCGATCTTTGAAACCAACTCTTCATTTTCGTATCTTCCGTCCTTTAAACCCGCCCAACTGTGCAAAGTCGCCCCAGTTTCTCCCAACTGCCGACTGGCGATACCAGTTGCAGAAGTTTCTGCACGTATTGATGGGTGCCGTGTTGATCAGCAATGATATAAAAATGAAGAAATTCGAAAACACCTTTTTCATGATCAACTTAGTATTATTGAGACTAGCTTTCGACCCCTACTAGGTCTTCATCAGGTCTGATGGGAAACATTGGTTACATGGTATATAAGGCAGAAAACAATGACTGAAATGCAATATAAACAGGTTCTGCTACACAAAGGGCAGAGAAAACATCCAGGGATAATGCTAAGTCAAACATAGTAGAGTAACGGTGTGAAAGTAGAAGAATGCTGGCTTGTTGGGGTACAAGAAGAGGATTAAGAAAAATTGTAATGTACACAAATGAAGTGGGTAAAGTAAGTACATATGGAGCAAGGTAGAGTTGTAGGGATTATAATGTCCGAGTGGTCAGGCCAACTAAGCACAATTGAGAAAGTTAGGCCTACAACTGGAAGTTTCTGCCACAGTCTTAATCTTCTTCAGTTCATTGGCTATTTGTCTGAAATCGTCAAAGATGGAGCCTGTAGTTGCTGAAAAGGCCTGGAAAACTTCACTGGTTGTGAAGTGACAATTTTTATTGAAACAATTTCAGGCTCATGTACCATACGCGGGAAAGTAAGGGGAGAACACTAATCAAGAAAGACCTGTATGAGATGTACCAACGGCACTGCGTCAAAGATAAAGTACGCCAAGCAAGTCGTCATACTTTCGGTTTGGCTGCGAAGTATTTCAACCCCTCCGCTCACTTCGATCATCATGGAAAAATACATGGACTTATATTCATACCAGACAAGGATTGTAATGTGAAAGGAAATTTCACTATTCCACCCGAATGTCGGCTATCGGACACGCATGGTATCACATCTATAATAATACCCACTAACCAGATGAGAGATGGATGCCCTGTTTCGCTGAGATTGACACTGAAGAATGACAACATCAAATTGTTCATTTTCGAAGATGAGATTGAACTTCCTTACATCGGCATCTGTAAACGATTAGTGCCCAATGAAACAAACATGGCTGGCTTGATAAAAGGACTCCAAAAACTCAAACTATGTCAGGGAAGAGAATTTCAATGGAAAGCGGAGTTTTCACGACTAAACGTCTCTGCACATTCATGGAGAAGTATGGATCAGCAGAGAGGAGTCAAAGGAGCCCACGGACCAGGTTGTTTAAACATTGTCAATATCTGCGCAGTTACTGCGGTATGTCGCTCATGCCAGGCCTACTGAGAACCAGGTGAAAGAAGAATTCGACGAGTACATTAATGTAGATGTGGCGACGCACGATGATTTGATCATTTAAGATAATACAAAAATTGGCACCGAATTTGCCAAACGAACTTCAAAACGCTTCTAGAGGCCCAACTCAAAAAAGCGAAAGATGGCATGGACGCCAGAGGGATAAGATGGGACCCTATATTATCACTCTGAGTTTAGCACTGTGGTCGGCCTCTCCAGCCAATTACGAACACCTTGAAATAGTGAAATATTAATACTACCATCTGGACGTTTACTTCAATATTACAAAAACGTCGTGGACCAGAGGCCAGGGTTTTGTCCGGCAAATTTAAAGTGGATGGCTGAAGAAGCAAAAGCAAAGAAAGTACCAGCTGCTGGTTTAAGAGGAGGTTTAGTTATTGACGAAATGACATTCCAAGCTGATTTGCTATTGAAGAGAAACAAAGATGAAATCACTTTATGTGGAGCGATAGCCGTCGGAGATTTCTGTCAGAACATCGACACATTGATAAAGAAGAAGAAGGAATGCAGAATGGGCTCCCACGCACTACAATTTCATTTCCACGGTTTTACGGGATTCCGATGGCCAGTTGCGTTCTTCATAACGGACACTGCCACTGCCTATCAAATCCATCTGCTGTTTTGGGAGGAAGTAGACATACTTGGACAGCACAATTTCATTATCGATTACTCATCACTATAGACATGGCCCATTGATTGCGGGGCTATGTTTGCCAAGTTGGTTTTTGCATCCCATTTTGAAATCCTCGTTGTGAGAAAGCCAGAAAGTTGAACGTAACAATTGACCCCTCATCTTGTAGCTAATTACCAATAGACTTAACCTGTGTAAACAGCATGGCGTGTATCTCGTCAACACAGGTGTGCAGACCGATAGAAGTTGAAATTTTAGTTCCAAAGTTTCCATAATGCACGTTTTTGCCGTGGAAAATCATTGGAAACTGTTGCGTCGTGACGCCAATGACGTAACGTCACGCCCGCCGCACACACGAATTTTGACCATTTTTCTGATGATTGCCTCAATAAAATCACTCTTTTCTAAATCTTCGATCATTTGGGTTCCAAAATTTTTGGATTGCCAACATCCAGAAGTAATCCTCTTTCCAATGGCCAAAAAGAAAAAAATTATTGGCACGCTAAATCTGATTTCTGCTGAGATTTTTAGGAGATGGTCGAAAACTGGACCGGGTGTCCCGTTATTTCTGGGCTATGTCTATAGATGGAGCATCAACCAACAGATCGTTCATCAACATGCAGTTCGCTGGAAACCCTCGTGATTCAAACTTCACCACCGTAGACATTTACAACCCATCACATAACATCATATTTATTCAGGACATTAAACATACTTTGAAGAAAATAAGAAATGGTTTGTATGCGCGCAGTCTCTCATTGGATGGGCACAGAGTACATTGGAAACACTGGCGGGACGCATTCGAATTCTACAAAAAAGAGGGAATGAGAATCCATAAGAAACTAACGCCCTCACACATTGAACTGTCTACGAATGATAAAATGCGAAACAAATATGCAATGGACGTTTTGGATGAGAGAATGTTTTATCTGATGAATGAGTACAGCAAAGCAACTGATGACGACTTGAGCGCGACACTATCCATTCTTGAAATAAACCAGCACCTTGGTCTCTATCTTCATGGACACCAACCGAGCAATAACATCTACTGACGACCCCAGACTGGCTCAGCTGAGAGACGTTTTGAACTTCTTTAATGCCTGGGAGAAGGAACCGACTCCTAAAGAGGCCAAACTTACAGACCAGACAAGGGAAGACCTCAACTCGTCCATCTCAGGATTCATCGCCTTATGCAATCACCTCGTTGGATGCGGTGTATCTGCTATCCCTGGCTTCATCAACTCGGACATAATTGAAAACTTTTTCTGCCAGCAACGGGGAAAATGTCATGGGAATGCCACCAACCCGACAGCCATTCAGTACGGTCCCGCAGTCAATTCGATAATTCTTGGAGAATCAACCATTTCGAAGAAAGCGAACACAAGTACAGGCCAGAAAACGAAAGCAACTGCACTATCTCAACATATCCCTTGTCCGTTAAAGAAGATTCGAGTGTAAAATCCCACCGAAGTGAGTAATCTGCAACATGAGTTGTGATCAATAAGTGTCACTACGGCCCAGTCCAATGCATAGCGGGCCCATTCATTCCATTCTGAATTATGCCGCATCGTGTTCTGTAGGCCTACCAATCGCCTAACCTCAAGGGATATACACTCCTTCATGTCCTTTCGCAATGTCTCCTCACTCATGAAATGAAATTTATTTGCAACAAAAAGAACAGAGAAGTAATACATAGGAAAGGGCCGAGGCCAGGTGGCATTTTTGGCCCTGGGTACAACTAAAATACAAAGTAATGGCGGGAAATTTACATGGAAGAGGAAGGGGAAACAGGGAATTTTTTAACAAAGACAAAGTAGCCTACAATATACACAGAGTCATGGCAGCAACTCGACTCCAGAGAGACCTCAAGCAAGTTAGAAGAGCCAGGACGGGTGTTCACTGTCAGAGGGAGTAAAGGCTATGGACGTTCAGGATAGAAATCGCTTAGGAAAGTGGCTGTTTCGGACATAATAAGTTTATTCACTTTGAGAGGGAGGTTGGGATGACCGTATAGTAGCAGATGTAAGCGGTCTGAACTATTCATTGAGTGAAGAAGGGTAGGGTCGAATGAAGCGATGGTGTCGATACCAAGTAAGATGCGTCTGGCATCAGCAAGAAGGGGGCACTGAAAGAAGACATGGGCAGTAGTCTCCTCACTCATACCTTGAGTGACAACACACTGCGAAAAGAGTGTATTTTAGCATAGTGCGCTTAGATCTATATTCGACGTGTGCTAAAGTTCGAATATAAGCACACTGCAGTATAAGGAAAGTGCACGGATCTGGACGGAAGAGGAAGATTAGCAGCAAAAAGTAGGCTAAAATACACTAAAATATCCCTATTCCAGGCTTTTTCAAAAAACTAGACCTACCTAAACTTGCAAACTAACACAAACCCCTGCTGAAATAGAACATCCAGTGAATCTGGTGCTACTGTTACATACTGCAGTTGCACTCCCTGTACTGTCAAGATCTTACTTAAAATTAACTTCTAATTTGGTTTCATAGTGTTTTCATCTTAAAGTTTTGCATTCAGAAATAACTTATGTCTTGTCAAAACTGGCTGAATTTTATCACAGTGATTCTTTGTATATATAAGAAAGAGTCTTATTATTTGTGATTGTTTATATGAGTCAAAAATTTTTAGTGTTCACACCCTAAAAATGCTGCATTCTGATTGGGCAATGGTATTCTGACCGCCTCATGCTTAGCTCGGAGGTCCAATTTCATCAGGGCTTTGTGTGCGAGTGTATGAAGAGGAGCGAGTCAAAAGCCCTGCTATGGGAGGATGCTGTAGTCTGGCCACTTGGTTTGTTCAGGCCCCGATCCCGAGGCAGAGGGGCTCCCCGGGCACTCGCCTCCCCGTTTGGCCAACAAATCTGTAAAATTGACCGTGAAATTCTGAAATTTGGAGCAAATCACTGAAATTCACCCCAGATTTCAATGTTCCTAGCACGGGGCGCCCCCTCTTTTCCCAAATCCTAGATCTGTCCCTATTTGTTGGCAATATCAGGTACTACCAAAGTCATTCCGTCATCCCAATATTGACAACTAGCTGGCTTTTAACATCACGACAAGATGGCAGCATTTCCAAATCTTCAGGTGAACACGGATGTGGGATGGCCTGAACAAACTGGTGTTTGCTTGTCAGCTTTCCAAGCAACCCGGAAGCGACCTTCAGTATGGCAACATCTAACTTCAACCCAATGGAATGCGGAAGTCAGGAAATGAGACATGAATTTGCGGTTTTCAATTATGTCATCTGACCTACTGGGCACCACTAAAGTTTCTTTGGTTATTCAAAAGTTGCGTGTGATTAAAGATCCGTGGAAAATCCAACTAATACATCATTAGCTGAACAAGCCCTTTGAGTTCTTGATCCAGAAATGCCAATATGCATAACACCAGATGTCAAAACCCAAAGCCCTATTTTTAGCCATACCTGGCTGTTCTGTTTATAGCCCTCCTGCCATCCGTTGGATGGTGATTATGCGAAACGAAGTTCTATAAATAGGTATTCAGCAGTGCATAATGGGAAAAGCCCTGTGGCTCTCAAGCCCACGAAAAAATGGTTCGTAAAATCATTATTTTCTGCTCGATTTGAAAAATTTGAACACATATTTGATATAGCATCAAACTTAACATTCGCTGG
>NMRB01000508.1:36590-80821 GCA_002633025.1 Notospermus geniculatus
GCATGGCTGAGGTCAACATTTACCTCTCTTAGGCGGCGATTACAAAGAGGTGTACAGTATAGAGGCTATGCACGTGACGTCATCAGCCCGTGTGCTGCGATGTGATGCCATGTTGGATGGAACGTTCTGACATTCGGACGCAGCGCATGTGACGGTCTGCTCCGTCCATTTTCCATCCAGCGTGGCGGCATACCCATTGATGACGTCAGTGCATAGCCTCTATAGGGAGGGAGATGCTGGTAAAATAATGGCTTCATGGTTGTGAACCTTTTGTGAAGTCTTTGTTTACCACCGGACATGGTGACCATATCCTTATACCGTATACCTCTTTCCTGGCGTTGGTGCCGCAGAGCATTGTGATGTTCGTTTGGTCCTGGCATTGGCACCACTCACTGAATTCTAAGATGATGGAACATTCCAAGGTAGATATTGTGTGCTGCTCCTTTGAAAATCTGTGCACGCTTTCTATAATTTATATTATAGTACCCCCTTTCAACTGTCTTCGTCCTGTGCTGTGTATCGACCTTTCCCAGGAACATTCTCATAGACATGTGACTTTTAGCATCTCAGGTGACAATTGTGGTCCCCGGTGACTAAAACCAAAAATCAATTTTTGCTTAAAGGAGCTTGGTATTGGATCTCCAATGCGTTATTTGACTGCCGACGTAGAGGGAGCCACGTAGTGGCAGTAAGACGAACCACTAAAATGCATTACAAAATGTACATAGTAAATCAGGTCAATTCGCCGACAACATAGTTGGTTCCTGGGTTTGAGCGCCGGCTGTCGAGAAAAAGTGGCAATACCGTGGTCCTTTAAACGAGAGTCTGGCTTTATTTCGGCTGCTCGGTCACACTTTGGCATTCTAGCAGGAGCCTGGTAGTTCATGTCATCCTGTTTACGCTATTGCTTGTGGGCTTTACCACTCCACATTACCGTCAACATTTCCCAATATTTTTCTCGGGAACTTGTTCATCAGTTTCCAATCAAGAGTAGTCATAACTTCCTGACAGATGTAAATAACTGGCAGAACTCACTCGATCTACCGCCAGGTCTACCGTCGTCCCGGCTTGGCGTATCCCTCCCGTATTTAATAACATGTCAGTTTCTACTCAGACTTGTCATCGTGGAACAAAAAAATTCCAATATGCAACTTTTCCTTGTCCCCATTTTTCTCAATATTCAGATACTTGATGATATTGGGAATGGACATTTGATTCAGAGTGCAACAAAATGTCGCCAGCGAGAAGAGAACTTGATCAACAATTGCACACTTCATTGGAATCTTAGCTAGGAATTCTGAAGGGCCATTCAAGCAAGTCTCCGAATAAGTCGCGGGATAAATCTTTTGATAAAGTGTCATGGAAGCGTCGACTGTGCGCAATATTTCCTATTTTCATGGCATGCGTCTCTTTGCATTCATCAAGCCGTATGAACCGATATCTTGCTGTCGTTTTATCAGCGTTTATTGAAATCAATGTTTAATTTGAAAGTTTGCCATCATGCAATTCGTGTTCAGAATATTTCATAGAGGTATAGAATTTAGAAAAGGAGGCGTGTCGATTATTATTTTTATTGAAAAATTAAAGGCAAATGTTCTTTTAAGCCAGCACGGCAGCAGCAAACTTGGCGATGTCGCAAGCGAGCAAAATCGGTTGTTGATGCCGTGCGCTGGACCACGATGCATGGAATCTTCTCACAAGCGATACTCGCCCACTTTCAAACAACACCAAAGCCGATATCGCCTCGTCTGTGGTGGGTGGTGAGACTATGAGGACCCGCGAACTAACGCCACGACGTGGCGCTGTCAGTGTAAGACCCGGAAGTTCCTATTTTCTAACAGTATTTCCATTTACTTCTTGCACCAAAATAAACCACTCTGTTTGGTTCGATTTCGATTAAATTACACAGCCCTGTTTCATTTTCAAAGTTCTCCATATATCACTGCTTTGTTTTGTCAGAAATGCCACAGGATGCCAATATTGACGTCTTTGGGGGGAAAATCCCGGAAAATTGTGTAGAAAAATGTACACAGATTTTGACGGCAGTGACGTCAACAGCTAAAAAAGTGACGTCGGTACGTCATTCAGGTCTTCCTCGCTGCGCCATCTATTATTCATGTTTGTCACGCGGGTTCCCTATTGGTGGCAAGTAGATCGCTTGCGATATTTTCCCTCACATCACCTGGTCTGCAGCTGTTTATGCTGTTGGTGGCTTTGTCTGTAGATCGCCTCTCACTGTCTGTTTCTTGCGTAGTAATTGCAACTTTCTATTTTTCCTCGCCACTGATTTTCTAAACTTTTTGTCTTTTTAGGTGAGTCTAGCCTTCCTCAATGAAGGGCAGTTCAGAAGAGACAACAGCATGTAGCTCAAGGTAGTTAGTCCATCAGTTATGTTTTTTTGCCAGCTTACAATTTGTATTGAATGGGTGGGTCCCAGGAATAAGTGCGAAATTCGAGCATGATGTGAAGGCCAACTTTGTGTCAAAACTGACTTCACATCTCGCACGATCGCAGTGCCCCTGGTAGAATTTCTGTCGGCCACTTCCGTTTTCAACCTCACTACCAGGAGTACGGGCAAAAATGTTCTGGATCGAGGTTTAATTGCACGCATTGTTGGTTCCCAATGCCGCCACCAGGGGATGGATCCCTGGCGGCGGTATCGGAAACCAACACGTGTTTTGCAACCTCGATCTAGGCAATAGTTGCCTTACTCCTGACGGTGAGGTTGAGAACAGAAGTGGCCGACAGAAATTCCACCAGGGGCGCTGCGATCGTGCGAGATGTGAAATCGGTGTATTGAGACTGAAATGTTCAACAGACACCCTTGGAACCACCCATCAATGCAATCGACAATACCTTTGCCTCAGATTGTGGACTTGAACAAGAGCTGTCACTAATTGCTAGGGGCTAGGCGGCAACGTAGTCTATCGATCGTTCCCAAACTGGTGCTGACGCGATCGTTCACATCATTTTATAACATTTTATAGACCGTTTTCAAATTGACGTAAACGACAAAGACCTGCGCACTTCCGCCAAAATCTCAACCAGTACCTCGGTCTGAAACTGAATGACGCAATGCAGACAAACCCCACGACAGTGACGTCGAAGACATTGGGTGATTTCAAAGTTGGTGTTAACACGGTGTTTACAATGCTTTAATGCATTGTAAACACTGTGTTAACACCAACTTTGAAATCACCCATTGCGTCAGACTCGACCATTGCTGAATCATGGATGGCGTCGCGTCGGCCAGTTTCAGATCGAGGTTCTGGTTGAGATTTCAGCGGAAGTGTGCAGATCTGCGAATTTGAGAATCGTCTATTGTTGGATGAATCAGATGATACATATGTTGCATGATACCTGCTGAACGAGTGCCAGAAATTGATCGTGAATGCAATGTACGGAATTCTGCCTCTGTTTATAGACTGATTCCCTTGATGTGATACAGAATTACTTGTACTGATACCGTCTCTGATAAATGGCAGAAATATGCAAGTGCAATTAGGTTTTGTATGAATAACAATGCTGGTATGGATGGTGATGGATGCACAAGCAGTTGTAATAAATACTGGTATAAAATAATAATTGTAAGGTGAGGTGTGTGGGCTGGCATATATGCCAACCTAGAATGAGCCTCTGGAGATTGCTTCCTAAATTGAGAGAAGTTTATAGGGTGGACTACATTGCCGTTGGTCAATGGGATTTTATGCTCTTAAATACAAGGAACCATAAAAGCCTGCATCGCTGGAATACAGGCTGAAGGCAAAGTGACCACAGGCCTTGATCAGAGGAAAGGAAGTATTTAGTCGTGTTGTGAAGCTGCGTTTCCACGAGGCGGATGTGAAGCTGCGTTTCCACGAGGCGGATGCCGTGACGGGTGCGGGCATTGTGTTTCCACGAAACGGGCACAGACGCGCAATCTTCGGTTGGTGGGAATTCCAGGGGAATTCCCAGGAATTCAGAGGAATTGAAAGGATGACGCAATACTGTGGGGGCAGCAAGCGGGCGTGGAAAAAATAGCTACATGACCGATTCGAAAAAATGTGTCCGTGCTCGTCCTCCCATTTCGCAGCCGCACCCGCATCGTGGAAACAGCTAAAGGAAAATACGTAAGATCGATTTTTTTCCACCCGTGACCGCACGTGCCTCGTGGAAACGCAGGTAAAGAGTGGTCAACTGCTGCACTCATATCAAGCAAGCCACTTCTTGCTTGCCTTCAAATGTGAGGCAGTCTAGGAAAACCCTTTGGATGTCACTGAATGATCTGTGCATTGATCTGCTGCTGTTTACCTGTTACAAAGTATATTTCAGCTATTGAAATGTGCAGGTTCAGAAAGGCCATTAGCACTTTCCTCAAATGCGACATCTGCTGACGGGTTTTCCTAGACTGCCTCAAGCATCTTGCCAAATTATTAAAAAAACTTTCTGATTGCTGGCTACAGGGCAAATGGTACATCCAACCTTTCCTGCAAACATAGTGAACACGATGGCACTGGAAATTGTATTGTATCGATCCAATAGCCCCATCTCTACTTTTCCATCTCTATTATGTGATGAAAACTTTCCCCGATTATAAACTTTTTGCACAGTCCAATTTGCTTGACCCAGGGGCGGCCATCAAGATCGTACAGCGATGGGCATCTCTAGTCACTGTCCTAGGGGACTATTATGAGAGTGGATGCTACCTAATAATACCAAACTCAATTTACATGGAACATGGTTATTGGCAGTGAATAGAAAACATTGCAGAACTCCTCATAATGGTTCTCGTTTCTAAATATAATCACAATTCCCTTTTGAGATGTATGATGCCCTGGCTAATGGAACTTCTCCTCTCTGTGACTAACCCGTTTTTTTGCCATGGGTCATTACACAATGCAAATTGATGCTGCACTTTGAAATTTGTTCCAATACTGTTGAAATCTTGTTTCTCTCTGCTCTACAGGGTAGCCCAGAAAAAGTGGCCCTTGAATAATATTGGTGAACTATACAAACGGGTCACTTTTTCAGTTTTTGACAAAATTTGTTTATTTTCCCCAAATTTGCCTGAATCCATCCACCACACAATGATTGCTGGCCAGAACCCTGATAGGCCTACATGCCATAAGGCAAAAGGCACCTCTTGACATGAGCGTTTGCTCACAAAAGTTGGCTCTCACTGGGCAACTCGGCCAGAGAAAAGTTTGGGCAGTCATATGAGTCACAATTTGCTAATGTGTTATTTTGTATATATGACATAGTAAATGGCCTTCAAATGAATAATTTGCAAAAAAATACTTGTTTCTTGGTATCACTGTCTTCAGTTTTACTCAGCAAATCTGTGGAAACACTATCATTCCTGTATCTTTCATATTTTTTAATTTTTTTCCCATAATACTCATAAAAGGGGGGTGCTCAGAGGCCCAACTTTGTGACACACCCACCTACCCATTTGTCAAGTTGTAAAACTTCTGTGTTTTCTTTGTCTGGTAACCTGGAGGCAGTTTCTGTATATAGATATAGATCATGCAAATAAATTAATAACCTGATATTGGGGTTTACAGCTTTTTGTGGATTTTTATTGGGTCTGAAATTTTTTGGTTCACGTATGTTTAATTTCCGTCAAAAAATACCAGACAAACCCAGTCATCCCACACTGAGCTTGAGTTTCTAACTGCCCCTGTCTTGATGATAACTGCTTAGAAATATTGCAAGCAGTAAATTGTAATCATCTCCTCCATATTCTATAGCCAGAACAACATGCAGTGCTCGCTCCAGTTTACTACCTCCAAATTCCGTCAAGATTTGACATACGTGAACAGGTGCATTATTTTATACTAGAACAGGAGGACAATGTTATGACTCATCAGATTTGGTGCTCAACATGCCCATCAAATGATGATGTCATCAATTTCAGTGAAAAACCCAAAGTAATGCCTGCCAGCACAAAAAAACATGGTTCTGTCAAAAATCTGACGTACGTGAAATTATGACATACGTTTCGTTTTCAGCTGAAATTTTCAGACAATTGATATGGTAAAGTTGATATGCTTTTTATAGATGGCTAGTTTAAAATGTATACATTCAATACCTTCAGCTGGACACATTTGTGTGGGGATATTAGAAAAATTCGTCTGCATGAATTCACGTATGTCACAAGTTGACAAAATAGCTGTTCACGTACGTCATTCATAATGTTGAATGTTATTATTTAACTGTTTTTAAAGGGGGTTAGATTCTGGGATCATGCAAAAACAGATACCCACTCCATATGAGACATAAGTTCTTTAAAACATCGAATAATTAATGACAGAAAAAGGAAAAAAGGAAAAATTGAACTTTGTGACGTACGTGAACAAGTTGGTCAAAGACAAAAGTGACGTACGTGAACTTCAGGTATGTCAGGTGCAAAACGTTCTTTACAGACCACAACTGATGTTGCTTAGACTATATTTCTTACTTACAGTTACTGTCTTATCCCTTAGGTCGAAAATAACGGAAGTTGCTGTTATCCTCCTATTGTTTGATCAATACAAAGGAATTTCTTGGGTCACCGAAAAATGTCAGAATCATGGCATGCGCTGCTTTTGTTATTTTTTAGTTATGTTCATGAATTTTAAACATGTTACTTACAACAAACTATGTTTCTGGTTACATAAATCACTTGTTTGAGTAAAACACCCCTATTTTGTGGTAATTTTTGGACTTTTTCATCCGATTTTTCTGTCAAATATGACATACGTGAACCTCTGCTTTAGTGACGTTGAACCCAAATATCTCTTCAACCCTGAAAAACAGTGACTTGAACAACATTTGTTATGGAAGTTAGTTATATTTAGATTATAAAAAACTGATACACCATGTTCTACCATGGGTTAGGAAATTCATCCCTCCTGTCACATATATGTATCACATTAGCAAATTGTGACTCATATACCACATTTACACTGCCAAAATTCAAGTGAACTCAGACCGGAACGAGTATGTGCGGTTAAAAAGTGGCAGCGTAAACCTGCCAAGCGTACCCGGTCCGGACCAGAAGTGAACCGAACCGAGACCCGCAGAGAAGGAGGTGGTCTCGGTCCAGGCCGAGTACGGCATGTACGGTACCCGACCAAATGTGCTGCGTAAACCTCACACACAGCAAACTGAACCGAGTCCAGTTACCTGGGATGGTATTGAGCATGGGTGCAGTTCGTCCTTCCGTCATCCGTGGAAAAACTTGGCATGCATTCCGCACGCGTTTCTTGTCTCCATTGAATGGAGAGCGTACGTCAGGTACGTCGCACGGTGACTCATCGCTGCAGTCTAAACGATACAAATGAAGTGGACCTGGTCCGGTCTGAGTACGGTTCACTTCAACTGGACCGAAATGTTTGGCACTGTAACGTGGCTATAATCAGTCACGGGGTATCTCGTATTGAGGAAACTAACAATGGTGAATCGCCATTGGCTCCAACTTGCACGAAAAACCTCTGACATGGAGCATGGCCCAATGCTTCGGTTCCAAAAACGAGGTGGCGGTCAATGGCGAACACCCTCACAGTGTCTAGGCAGGGTTTCTGCCATAAATTTTTTGAGGGTAATTTCTTCAAAATCAGCAAAAACCCCATGAAATTAAAGAAAATGGCCCTTTTCTGTTCCTTTGAGGGTACTCGAACACTGCTAGGTGGAGTCATTGAGGTTCAGCACGGTCTTGAACCGTGCAGAACTGCTGTCAGAACCGCCCTCGTGTGAGGCCTGCTTAACAATGGTGAATCGCCATTGGCTCCAACTTGCAAGAAAAACCTCTGGCATGGAGCATGGCCCAATGTACTGTCATAGCATCTTGGGCGACTGTTTTCTTACACTCTCCTCTCTCCATATACCGGTACCTATACATTGCGACTGCTCTTTATCACGCAGAAACCTTCGATTTGTGGAATATTCATCAGCCATTTATGGCCCCTGTGGGACTCATTTTAATTTTGGTTCATTGGTCTAGGAGAACGGAGGTTATAATTCTGCTCCTCTGGGTAGTTTGAGGAAGTGCCGTATTGACTTTTATGTGCAGGAATGATGGGTGAGGATGCTCTCGTGTGCAGCTGCTCCGTCAGACACTTGTATAGATCAGAAGAACGTAGTTACCTGGGCTGGCATAGTGCATTTGAGGCAGCACAGAGATTGAGAGGAAAGACAGCAGCACACCAGGCGATATCGCAAGCGATCTACTCGCCACCGATCTTTTCGCCAGCCACCGTAGACTTGGCGATATCGTCAGGGTTTCTGCCAGCGGGGGTTACGGGCGGTACAAGTCTCCCCCATGGCTTGAAGTAGGGGGGTATGTACCCCCCTTCTATCTGCTGAGCAAAAATGCAGATTTCTTCTTCCAAATGTCAGGAAAATGCATTTTCAGCTGTTCAGGGCTTAAAAAAGCAAGTTTTTCTGAGAGAGGTCCCTGGAGCCCTGCCTGAGGGTGCTTGTGACGCCACACAAGCTACTATTGTACCCCCTTCTTTCAATTTCTGGGGGAAACCCTGATCGTCTTTGGTATTGTTGGACATTTGGCGAACATGGCAAGAGGATTCCACGCATCGCTGTCCAGTGCAAACCTGGCGTCAACAACCAATTTTGCTCGCTTGTGATCAGGGGCCGGTTGCACAAAACTCATGTTGTGTTAGCGCTAACTTTTATGTTAGATGACGTCAAAATCCATTGTCATTTTACGTCATTTAACATGATGTTAGCGCTAACATCATGTTAGCGCTAACATGAGTTTTGTGCAACCCAGCCCAGATCGCTAACGATATTACCAAGTGGACGCCGACCAAATCGCGCGATGGGGTCGGCGTTGAACCTGAGATCGCGCAATCAGTCGCCGACGATGGTCGCGGGTCAAAGTATGAACAAGGCTTTAAAATCCACCTCTCAATCTGCCGGGGGCTGAACGATCATGACAATACAGTGATGTACCGACAGACAGAATTATTGATAAATGTTTACAACTCCTCGAATCCATCAAAACGAATGGATGGAAATGTTGCATGCAAGTCTGTAATATTTCTCACTGATTGATCATCTACACCTAAACATGTATTGATTATAGGAAATATCTGAGGTGTGTGGCGTGTGTAGTCCCATCAGCGTCTGCATCATTCATATAGAACATCGTACGGAGGTGAAAACCGAGCATGTTATTCGAGGAACTGAACGTTATAGACCGTTCTCAAATTGACGTAAACGATGAAGATCTGTGCCCTTTTGCCAAAATCTCAACCACAACCTCGGTCTTAGGCCTGCTTTCCATTAGAGCGTTTTCGTGCGCGAAAACGCTCGAAAGCATTGTTTGTTTCCACGTCGTTGGTCACTGCGTGGAAAAATACAATGCTTTCAAGCGTTTTCGCGCACGGAAACGCTTCAATGGAAAGCAGACCTTAAACTGAATGACATAACGCAGACAGCCCCACGACAGTGACGTCGAAGACGTTGCATCAGACTCGACCATTGGTGAATCATGGATGGCGTCACTTCAGCTGGTTTCAGAGCGAGGTTCTGGTTGAGATTTCGGCGGAAGTGCGCAGATACACTAATTCAAGAATCGGCTATTTGAGAACATACTTCTCGTTTTTATGGCTCGCATGTCCATCTTCTAAGATCCCCAAGTAATATCCTTTTCAGAGACAAAAGTTGTGTGACAAGCCAAGTGACCGTTTAGACTTCTTACAATGCGATCCTATGAGAGCTAATTACCTGACAGCTTGGTTGGTGAGAGTTCCGTTCCGTGATCAGACACGGAAATGATCCCATCCACGCAGTTCGTCCGTCTGCGGTGAACGTTTCGGTCATGGCAGTTGTAATTATGGATGTGGTGTGTTTCGGGATTTGTGGGGCGGAAGCTACGGAAGTGTCTGAGACAAGGGTTCTGCTACTTTTTTGCAAGAAGTTGCTCAGCAAGGGAAAGTTGTGTCGTGTTCTCGGCTTGAAGTCAAGAGGCTAAAGGCGGGATTAAACTTCGGCTGTGTGTCACGCCGAACTTTGCAACATCAGGCGACCACCACTGCGTTTGTTTGCACTCAATGGTCGTCATTCGACATCGCTTGATTATGGTCGCTGACGGCGATGGGACGTCATTTGATCGAAGCGTAAACCCGCCTTGATCATCCTCTTATAATATAAATAATAATAATAATACCGTTCTTATATAGCACATTTCTAGTTAATCTGCTCAATGCACTTTCTATTATTACCAAAAATAGATTCGCTCACTTATCTATTTTTGTTATTCCCCCAGCTATAGGTCTGTTCATTCCAATTTCATTTCTCCACTCCCTGGGGAGTATTACAGTCCCGGCAGCCGATTTCAGCACTCTTGGACTAACATTCACATACACCATCACTACCAGCCAGGTACCCCTTTTACACCTGGGTGGGGTGAAGCAAGTGAGGCAAAGTGACTTGCTCAAGGTCACAAGCGCGCGTGTATTTTTTCTTGGTCAGGACTGGGAATCGAACCCGGGACCCTCTGATGAGGAGTCTGTCTCGCTAACCACTAGACCACACCGCTCTTCCGATAGGTATGACAGGCAGTACACTATGCAAGCTGATTTTGTGCGCTCTTGCCTTACAGGGCCGTATTTAACTTTTTGGTCCTGGGAGGGCAAAAGCCTCTCTGGGGGGGGGGGGCAGAAGACCTTTTTTGCCATTTTTTGCCCAAAATCCGCATGAAAATCACGCTTTTGGTTGGTTCTGGGGGGCAGCTGCCCCCCTTTTAAATACGGCCCTGCCTGTATACCCTGTACCTTCTGCCTTCCACCCAATTTGCCCAAGGACACAAACACTGGTTTGTTCTGTGCTCTTCAGCATCGATTTATACTCTCCTCCTTCAGATCCCCTGGTCTGACATTAAGAACAACATTGGTCGTCCTATAATTATTTATTCCACCGGCCTTTTCATCAGCCCACCGAGTGCCTCATGCGGCCAAAAGCTAGTAATACCGAAATTTTTTCCATCGCCGCCAATCCAATTTCCGATCACAGGTGGGTGCTGTTCCGTGATTAGAATTGCATTCTTGGATCAGGCGAATTTTTATGAGATGATGTTGTCTGCCGCGAGTACAAGACAGACGTTTTTGTATGTATAGCCATTCATCTGTTGAAAGACTTTGTCTGATCAATCCTTGATGAAAAGATGAGTTCAGGCAACATTTGCGACACGGGTATACGGCAGTCTATACCATGTATACTGTGTTGAACTTGGAGAAGAGGTAGGTGATGGGAGTGTTTCAAAAAGTGTTCCGTCCGACACCAGAAAATTTTCACTATTCTTTTGTCTACTGGTGAAAGGCTGTTTCTTGAAACTCTACAATATTCATGTCAGATCTAGGTATCATGGAGCTCTAAATTATGGCACTGCAAACTAATTGATCTATTAACCCTTTAAATTCTGACAGCAGAAAGTAGTTGTGGTGTCGGACGGAACGATAGATTTTGCTGGTAAGCTCAATATTTTTTGATACCCTCCTTCAAATGAGTGTACACTGTACATCCCAGATGGAGAAACTAATAGTTAAAGGTCTATATTATCAAATACTATATTTGATTTTTAGAAAATCAACGGCACAAATCTTTTTGATCATTTCAAAGTTAAATTTTGCCCCATTTTCTTGGGTGACCAATTTTGAAACACACCCTGATGTCCCTGAACTGCTGAAATTTCCGTACACTAGCTTGGTTTCCCATCTTGCCGCTAGGCCTTCTGAGATTTGTATGGCCAGTCCTGCATTATCCAGCGTTGTCGCTAGCCGGTACCCGGCTGAAATGGTCCAACTACCTGCACTACTACCTGCAGGCACCTTCAGCGCACTTCACGGTCCATTGCAAGCCGTGAAGTCCGCAAACCTGCCTCAACAAATCTTTAGCATTATCACTGATGGATCTGAGGATAAGCCCTAGTGGTGAGACTAGGAACTAATCTTTCTGTCGACATGAAGACGAACTGGCGATTTTTAATGCCTGGCCACGATTGTCCTTATTGCCACAGGTCACCTCGTCCGCTAGGGGTTGAAACAACTGAAAATTTGTTCCCTCCAACAGTTCCAAATGTCAGACATTGTTGTGCCAGCTAGTTGCTGCTGTTCTTCGCTTTGCGTGCAGGTACGTCGAAAATACTGCTGCCAATCATCGCAAGGCAAGAAGAATTGTCTGATGTGTCTTCGCTGTAGTTTTTACAGGACACTGAGAGATTCTCTGCCCAAGTGCTATGGATTGCTTCTTTCCAACACCAAATGGATCAGTCGCTTGCTTTGGTAGAAACGCCAACGAACTTCCTTGTTCCTGTCTGAACACATTCCATTTGCATACCAACCGTCCCCGAGGTGGTATCAACATCTCTTGTCTACACACGACGAAAAAATCATACCAGGGAGAAGTATTCCCTTGATTCTTTAGGAAATATGATTAGAAATGAACTACCCCGATGGGAAGAAGTGGTGTCTCGAGGACTCACTTGAATTTTCTCTTGCCACTTTGGGATGGGATCCTCATCCTCGAAAAATGACAAGTTCATTCAAGTATATATGTGTGGCGGTCTAGGAAAA
Source organism: Notospermus geniculatus (assembly GCA_002633025.1). Taxonomy (NCBI): domain Eukaryota; kingdom Metazoa; phylum Nemertea; class Pilidiophora; order Heteronemertea; family Lineidae; genus Notospermus; species Notospermus geniculatus. The sequence continues at coordinate 49,145 of NMRB01000508.1, forward strand.
CTACTCGGAAGTCACTAAATGATCAACAGAAGATGTCAGATTGCCTGTGCATTGATCTGCTATTGTTTACCTGTTACGTAGTACATTTCAGCTGTTGAAATATGTGGGTTCACCAAGGCCATTAAAGCCGAGCGCAGATCGACCTTGCGACTGGAAGCAACTGAACGCAACAGTTGCTGTCGATGTGAGCGGACCACGCACAACGGCAACGGTCGGCAATAGCGTTGCCGGGGCGCGCACATCGACCTGTTTGAGTTGCTGCTGTTTCCAGCCAGTTGCCCACCGTTGCCGGAAATGCCATTGCCGGTAGTTGCTTCCAGTCGCAAAGTCGATCTGCACTCGGCTTAACACTTTTCTCAAACGTGACATCCGATGGGTTTTCCTAGACCGCCTCAAGTATTTCCTATTCCGAAGACATACAAATTGATATGACATGTGTCTGATGATCGATGATCAGTAAGTTTCCGAACATCTACACTTTGTGTCATTCATTCTGAATTCATTGAAGCGTTCTCAACAGAACAAAGCATCTGATAATTTAAAAAAAACCAACATTTTGCTTGTCTGGTAACCTGGAGGTGTACTGCTTATGTTACAGTTCTGCACAGAACACCACCGCATCAAATATAATAATCATGTGTGTTTGAGTGGAAATATCGCTCAAAGCAAAATCGGCGCCGATCGAGTTTCAATAAAAGTGTTTTAAAATCGTCAAAGATATTCAAATCAAATACACATGTGTGCGTATGACCTCCACCACACGCTGTCGATTTGCATACCCTCTTCATATTAGGTGTCGTGTTTCTTCCTGGGAGGTGAATTTTTCATCGTAATGTTCACATGCAACATGAATAATTGATGGGAAATTCGCTTTATAGGTTGGCAATGTGATGGTAAATGTAATGGTGGAAAAATGTATTTCTTGGCAACTTCGTGTTGGCGCATGTTGCTTAGTGATGTAGGGACTAACTGTGCTGTTTACTTCCTTTGTTGTCGAAAGTGCCATCATCAGTTCTATGGACGATATTGAGTGAATTACATGTAATGCACACAGCAGGATGAAACCGGTTTGCCCGGGAAAAACGCTGGTGCTGACAAAGAAAGTCAATCTGTCTATCATCTGAAGAATACGTCTGACTGAAATTACAGGTGTGCAGAAGTTTGTGTTAATTGTGTCATTCTGACATTCTAAGTCTAAATGACCTTGAACTTGTGTTGTGATGACCTTCAACACAGAGTTTGAACTTGAACATGAGTTGTATGGCCTTGAACATGAGTTTTATGCCCTTGAACGTGTGTTTTGTGACCTTGAACACAGAGTATGACCTTGAACATGAGTTGTATGACCTTGAACATTGAGTTATATGACCTTGAACGGCGTCGGGTGTAGTATGACCTTGAACGTGAGTTGTATGACCTTCAACATGTGTTGTACGTAAATTGTATGACCATGAGGATCTGTTGTGCCTTGAATTGAACAGGAGATGTATGACCTTGAAGATGTGTTGCATGACCTTAAACATGACCTTGAACATATCTTTATGGCCTTGGACGTGTGCTGTGTAACCTTGAACACATGCTGTATGGCCTTGAAGATGAGTTGTATGATATTCTAGTCTGTCATAACCATTACAATATATTTTGAGCTGTACCCCCAGTGCTTGAGATGGTTCCAAGAGCTAGGCTGGTGTCTGTCATGTCTGGGTAAATTCATTACTCACTGCAACCCCCACCAAGAGCTCTTCTTATAGTTTTCCAATTCCAAATATTTTCTTGAAGATAACCCGCCTAATGAAAAATAGAAATCAATTTCATCCTATCTTCTTCTCTGATCTAGCTTGGCAAATAAAAATAGTTTTGACAATCTATAACCTAAATGAATCCAATTCGAACATCCCCGAACACAAATATGACAATCTATTGAGACCAAACGTGAAATCAGCGTGAGCCAGGCTGAAAGAAACCTCCACCAGTTCAATATCATTCTGTACAGTGTGTGTCAAAATGCTGGGGGTCGGATCATTAAGGAGTCAATGTTCAGGGTTCTGCCGCTGGTGGTTGGCGCCGGACGGCCCCGTCCAAGACGCAGAAATGTCGACCGGCACTCAGCCTAAAAAGAGTATTTTCCGACCATCAAAATTAACGAAGTGTGCCACGAGAGATGCCCGCCATGTCCGAGATGTCCGAATTTCCTTCCTGTTCCCATTCTGTACCTGACAACATTTCTGACCAATGACGACGGCGGGCTGCCTAAGTTGCAATAGAGTGGATCGGGGTCATTTTGACACCAAGTGAGTGAATTATTTTGACTCTCAGGTGCCAGGGAATTGCATTTCAGCAAGTCTCGATTTCAAATTTTTCCCAGACCCCCTCCCCCCTTTCCCCACTCGTACAGTCCTGGGCAGAACCCTGAATGTTCTTATGGAATTTTGGCAAATGGCTACCGTTCTTCATATGTGGCTGACAATACATGTCAGATGACCATTTTGATATTGGATATATCAGCTGCAAAAAATTCAAGATGTGAAAGGTGATCCGAAGGGGGACTTGCCCCCCCCCCCTTATAAATGCAGCTAGCAGTGTGTTTAATTTGCTCTCGTTTTCATTCAAGAGATACAATACAACAGTTGAACAAAGATCTGTACACAGGAAGTTTTAAACTCTGAAATGCTTGGAAAACGCATCTCCAGGCTTCTGGAACAAACTTTTTATGGGGAGGGCCCCTGACCCCCCCCACACTTTGGCCGGAGGCACCCAGATTGTGCCCCCCTAAACATTTTTTCTGGCGGAAACCCTGCACATATCGGAAAGTGAGTTCGTCATCTTGGTGTCAGAAGCCAAACGTTTTTCTTGCCAAATCATCAAGTTCCACACTCTATGATGTCAGCAAAGTGGGCTCACCGAGTTTACAAAACAACATCATAGCTATGGTTTGGATTTTTCCAATATCCCCTCATGTCACCTGGTAGCGCATTTATTGGAATGTTCTCAAGTGCCTATCCGTTGCTGTCCTTTTTCGGCAATGTGTTATCCGTGGATGTTTTTTCCGCTAGGAACATGAGGAAAGAGTCGGGTCACCATTGGCTGCCTTGCCTCCTGATGTAGTTTGCAAGGATGTAGTTCGACTAGTTCAGAATGAGACGACAAAGATGCAAGGAGAGGTTATTTCTTTACAAAGAAGTTCTGTCAGTGTTTCAGGTAATTTCAGACTGTCAGCGTCTTCAGTTCTCTTGAGCCAAAACAAGCCCTAATGCTGATGTCAGGTCACCCTTGCGATGGCACAGAACAGGCGCCGACTGACTTTTCCGGATCACTTTGCGTCTGAGGCACGACCGTGTGGAACAAATCAGTCACCGATATGGTATGACATGACTGCAGTTGCGTCTTGCCTGCGACGATCGGCATCAGCTGCCGATCCAACAGATCACGAATCGCAAGAGTTGAACATGTTCAACTTCTGCGCCACGACGAATCATGATCCCGACGGGCGTAATCCAGTCGCAGTCGACTTGACTTGAAGTACGACGTCGTGCGATTATCCAAAGGTTGTTCTATTTAGTCAACCAATCAGTGATCAGCATTTTCATACCCTGCCATCTTAAAAAGTCACATGATCACAAGTCGCATGACTGCCAGAACTTTGTGATGCTGTAGTCGCAGGTGACCTGAACACAGTTACAATTCCCTGCGCGCAGATGCTGCCTGTTCCACGATGATCACACACATTTTCATTTTTGTGACCTGATCATAATTGCGACACCTGATGCCGACTGTTCCATCGTAGTGCAGGCAATCGCACTGCGACCTGACTTCAGCATAAAAGCTCCCAAAAAAACATCTACCTTCTTGTCCATGTCAATGTAGTTGTGTCAGGTAGACTAAACACCGAACCACCCAACATGCCTATTCCAGGAACACAAAAAGAACATTGTCTTGCTAATTTGCTGAAGAAATAGATGTCGTGCTCTTAGCTAATTGGCAAGCAACTAATGCGTTTCTGATGGCCGAGTTCAATGCAAAGACATGCTGATGTACAAGCATTTCATTCTCCACGAAACGCAGGTTGAATCCTAAGTCGTCTCAAGACATCTCGCAGTCACTTCGATTCGGAGTTATGTTTCTTGCAAATGGGAGCCGTGTGCCTGCCTTGAATGAAAAACATGCTACCTACATTGTTTCGTGTGTGCATAGTCTCGTCTGGCATTTCGGTCTGTCGTCATGGCGTGTTTTTACATCATTAGTTGTCATCTAGTGCCTAGACACTAATCTTGCTCCTCATTTGTGAATGTCTCCTCTATTGCCTTTCAATTCAAGTTTTTGCAGGCCTCCTGTTGTAAGTTTTTCAACCTGGACAAGAATGGTAATGCCAGCCTCTCTCACTTGCAGAAATACCGTCTTAGGGACTTGTGACTGTTTGGAGTAGCCAAACCTAAGCTGCGCTTCCATTACAGAAAAAGCCGGTATTTGTCCAGGCTTATTCTGCTTCCATACAGAATGTCCGTGTTTAATACGTCCGGTTCTAATAAGTGCAGATCTATTAACACTTTCACCGCCAAAAACGGAAATTTCCGTTTTTTTCCGTTTTTTGGTGGTTTTTGCACAGTAATATAGATGGCAGTACCATGAACAACTGGAGAAAATTTCGTGAAGATCGGTCAAACGGTTTTGGAGTAACATCGTTTTGAAATATCCGTTTTATTGGAGAATGCATTACGTAATATGGCCGCTAATGCATTTTTCTAATTTTTTTCTGATATTCGTGGAAAAAATGAAAAAAACGGCCTTATTTACAGACTACGTTCATAAAAGTTTCGTACTGATAGCAGATATATTGGTATCAAAATGAAGCTGGCGACTTCCTTGTTCTGCTGGTATATTGTGTTAGGAGTTATCCCCTTCCTGTATTGAGATACTTTGTATTAAATTTAGGTAAATGTTAAAAGAATGTTGAAAAAAGTCTGGCGGTGAAAGTGTTAAGCTCGGATAGCATAGCCAAGTAGGCCTATACTCCGAATCTAAATTAGGTGCGGATCAACAATTGCGTTTTCTCTAGTGGAATGGCAATAAGTCCGGATCTATATTTGTAGTATTATGCTCGGCTGCAGGTGGCTTACGATCGCTTGCGACATTACATATGCTCAAAAGTACCAGAACAATACGTGGTTCACTCCACGTATCGCCATCTGTAGCCGAACTTACTAACCTCAAATCCAGTAGTGGAAGCGCAAGCCGTGAAATTCTTATTTTATGCGGATAGACACCGATACTAATAATGCCGGAAATAAAAACTGTAATGAAAGCGCAGCTCTAGATTTGTAGCTCTGAAGGATCGTTCCCAACAGACGCTCCTCATTTTCCAACGGCAAGTTCTCTTGCCTCTTTCCACGGTGGTGTAGTGGTTCGGGCCTCCGACTAGCGGTCAGAGGGTCCCGGGTTCAAATCCCACTGGGCAAGTCTCTTTGCCTCACTGGCCTCTCTCACCCAGGTTTATAAATGGGTACCGGTTGGAAATGCTCGGATTGTAGCGCTGAATGAGCAGCTCATCTGAGTTCTACTGAAAGGTTTCAGGATAGACTGGGGTTAAAGTGTAAAGTCGTATGACACCTCTGCTTGTAGATATCAGACTATAAACCCAAAACTTCAACTTTAAACTTTTCTGCGTGGAATGTTGGGGAGGATGGAACTTCGTCTTCATCGAAGCATCAAAGGGCTCAATTTCCTGAAATGAGATCATTTTGCTTCACAACCATTCTGATCCATGTACCCAGCATAACGTCATGGCTGGTGGACTTCTATCAGGTTTGGTCCAATAGCGAGTCGCAGGTCGATGGCCTATGTCACTGTCTCCACGAGCCGTGCCATGATCAGTGGTTTTACCAATACAGAACACTGTCTCCACGAGCCGTGCCATGATGGGTGACTACCAACATGACCAATACAGAACACTGTGTCCATGAGCCGTGCCATGATCGGTGACGACCGATACACAAGTCCAAGTTTCTTTCCCGATAAAGAAGTCGGTGTACCAAAGGCCATCTGTCATCGTCGAGGCGTAAAGCTGCCCGTCTCAATGGCCTCTAATCCCACTGGTGGACAGTTCTTCTCAGAACAGGCGCCCGCTTATCTTCTTGATTTCTGTTAATGAAGGCTGGATCACTTCACGGGATTGAGTTCGCTTTTTTGGTGGTGTAGTTGAGATTAGCTTGCAAGACACAGATTTACATACGTACCATTAGCTTGGCAGTCGTGCTGTGCTGTACTGGACAGCATCGCCTCAATGGCTGTTAGAATCGTTCCACATCATCAGGATGGTCTTGGAGCTGTCTTACTATTGTCAATTTTCGTCTGTCTCTGTGACCAAGTCCAGAGATGCCGCTCTCTGGCACTGAGCGCCTTTTACCTTTAGAGAGAGCCAGATTTTAGGTGCACATCCAGGTGTGAGTTTTCCCACGTTTTACTACTCTCTCAGCACCATCTGTTGGCCAAACGTGGCGAATTTCACGAAGTGAAGCAGTTGTGGAGAGCGGGTAAACCGAAGGGGTGCGGTACACAACTGCGTAGGGAGTTTAATCCTGAGTTAGCATCTATCCTTATTTTTAGCCAGTCATCAATTGTTCTGTTAATTCTCTTGTTCCTCTACCATAGATTTCAAAGTGTCTGATCTTGTAGATTGCAAAGCTGAACGAACCTTGTTCTCCATTGCAGAAGTATTCAAACAAAAATCCATTGCACCACCTTCGTTACTCTAACTTTCCGATACATTGTCCGCTAAAGTGGATAAAGTAGAAGACCTCAGAGGAAATAAATTAGCCGTTATTCCACCATTTGTAGTCTCTGATACTTAGCCAATATTGCCCTCATTTGTCTTATCCTGCTTCAAGAACTATCGTCTCTCGGGCGATCAAAAGTACAAGATAGCTTTATTGACCGTGGCCAATTGCATCGATTCGGATGCTGACGGAGTCGATTCTGAGGAGTGTTATTCTTGGATAAACTATCGCTGACATTTCGTCATCAACTTCCATCATCCAGTCACGAGCTTAAAGTCTTTGTCTTGGGATTTTCTTCGAATTGGAAAATGGTTCGTCATTGATTGTCAATGCTTCAGGGCTTGAAGCTTTTTGAAGACAGTTTGCCCTTGGAATGAAAAGGAACGAGTTTACCTTATGGAGGCAAGGGGGGGGGGCAGGGAAGGCTCATTCCTTCATTGATGTTTGACTAAAAGCAGATAGGAATCAAAATTGATTCCCTTATGGTAAAAAGGGTACAAGAAACTCATTAAAATTTCATTCATTTCTGCATCTTAGTGCTTATTCTTTGAAAGTGCTATTCAAATCTTTCGCCCTAAAACTTCATTAACCCGTTAACTGGGTAGGACGTCATATTACGTCGTCACAAAATCCGGCGAACCCCCCGAAAACACCCAAGGATCTCAGCTTGCGTACAACGTAATAGCCTAATACACCCTGCAAGGGAATGGCGCATCACAGTGTGTAGGACGTTATATCACGTCCTGAACCTTATGTGTCAAATACTTTTTTTGGGCAATTTTTTTTTCTAAGAAAGAAATTTTTGTTCAAAAATTAATTACACAGTTAACGGGTTAAAAACTCATTTATAAAACGCACGAAAACTTCATTAAAAACTCATTAAAATTTCATTCGTTTCTGCATCTGACAGTGCTTATTCTTTGAAAGTACTATTCAAATCTTTGGCCCTAAAACTTCAGGAACGGAGAGTTCTCAGCCTGTCGCGCACACCACTGGAAAGTGGAACTGTATTGGTTATACAACTACAGTGGAACCTCTCTATTACGGACACCTTTGGGACTGACAAATGCTGTCCTTAATTGAGAGGTGTCCTGATTACAGAGGTTGAAATGAATAGAAATGATCAATTTGGGACTGAACATTGGTGTCCTTAATAGAGAGGTGTCCTCCTGGCAGAGGTGTCCGTTAAGGGAGGTTCCACTGTAGTCTGTTCATTTGCTGCCATGATCCACTGCCGTGGCAGAGTCTGATCGAACGCTCGCCCATATTTGGTTGAGAAATGAGTATTGACTTGACATATTAGGCTATGCGGCATGTGTACACACAAACAGAGAAGACACAGTGGCTGATGATGCCGCTGGCTTCCAAAATTGATCGCAAGTTATGGCTGATGGAAGTCGATATGTTCATTTAAAGGTACTTAGTTGGTGTTCCTAATGAAACCGTAAGGTCAGATTTCGTTGTTGTTAATGTTAGGGTGTCTGCGTTTTTCTGTCACTTTGGGAGTCTTGTTACTGCAGTCAGTGGGAGTTGCTCTCAGTGGCTGTTGTCTGTGAGGGCTGAAGCTTGATCATTCCTGCCAGTGTTGACAGACATCTAAGATGGCCGCCAAGGCAGCCATCTTACTGGTCTGGGTCCTGTTACTAGTGTCAGTGGTTGTTCCTCTCAGTGACTGATGTCTGTGTGAGTTGAAACAATCATTCCTGTTGGCATTGAAAATGAGTAGACAACAGACATAGCTGGTATTTTCTTGTAAGATGGCTGCCATGGCAGCCATCTTACTGGCCTGAGTCCTGTTTAATACTCCAGTCAGTGGGAATGTCCAACTGCCACGTGGCTGTTGTCTTTGTGGGCTGGAGCATGATCATTCCTGCCAGTATTGACAATGAGCAGATAATAGACATCATGACTGGTATCTAAGATGGCCGCCACAGCAGCCATCTTGCTGGCCCGAGTCATTTTACTCCAGTGAATAGAAGTTTTGTCGTGTCAGTGGCTGTTTTCTGTGTTGCCTTAACTTGATCATTCCTGCTGGTGTTGACAGTAAGTAAACAGACATAATAACCAGTATCCAAGATGGCTGCCAGGGCAGCCATCTTACTTGCCAGAACAAATTGACTGATTACTTCATTTTTTTCACTTGGCTATTCTTCTGATCAATTGTGTCACATTGGTAATAACCAACTCATTATCCTTGTCATTCTTCGTCAAAGTTCGTCAACACTTCTCAGATCATGTCATCTCTCGTCAAATCATGTCAACGTGTTCAAATCCCTCGCGCCCAATTAATCTTGTGATGAAAGAACATGATTTTGACATCAAATTGTCGCCACATCTTCTGTGGAAGTACTGATGAACGTTGATAAGGATGGGAAAGAGATGACATTGTGGATTTGGTTCTTGATTGGGTCTTGGATTGAGCTGCTAGAGGTTGCCGTCTTCAATGAGCTTGCTGGGGTATGCTTTAATGAATCTCCTTTGAAGGAAGGTATGGTATGTTGAAGAAAGGAGCGGATGGACTCAGAAAGGAATCGTTCCATTATGCCTCACCAACATGACCAAGTAAGCCTGCCTACTGCCTGTGATCTGAATAGGAAACTGGGGTGGCCCATGGGAGAGTGCTGAATGTATCAATGAAGGGCTTGCCATTCAAAAGCTTCGATTTGCCCATGTTTGCCCATTTTGTTGCCAAATATAAGACCAAACAAAGATGATGGGCTTCCAGTTCTCCCACATGACGGCGTGACCATTCATTGTCCAAGTGTGGTGAAATACATGTACTATCAAACGCATCCTCTTAGAAAATTATTTTCCCTAATCTTTTGTGCCCATGGTCTGCTTGACCATCTTAGCATGCCACCGGCCACTGAATGGTATTTAGCTTCTGACGTCACATGGTGAGGACTATTGGACCGCCATCTTTGTTGGAAAAGTCTTTTGCAGACCAGCGCATATGGATTGCATTGTCAAGTTGTCATCACAAGTGTTGCCATGATGTCAAGTTGTCATCACAGGTGTTGCCATGATGTCAAGTTGTCATCACAAGTGTTGCCATGATGTCAAGTTGTCATCACAGGTGTTGCCATGATGTCAAGTTGTCATCACAGGTGTTGCCATGATGTCAAGTTGTCATCACAGGTGTTGCCATGATGTCAAGTTGTCATCACAGGTGTTGCCATGATGTCAAGTTGTCATCACAAGTGTTGCCATGATGTCAAGTTGTCATCACAAGCATTGCCATGATGTCAAATTGTCATCACAAGTGTTGCCATGATGTCAAGTTGTCATCACAGGCATTGCCATGATGTTGTTCTGAAGCGAAACTGCCTCACAATATACCACAGTAACAAATCTGTCGTGCTGCTTAGGCAAGTCACGGCATTAAGCGAACATGCGAAAAAGCTTGTGACACTGAAATGGCTAAATAAGATTTGATTTTAAGCAGTCTTATAAAACAGATGCGAATTATGGACAAATGGTAATGGAAAATATGCCCTCAGTCTGTTCATCCACTTGATTTGTGTTGACAGTGGCTTGTTTCTCGGAGACATTCTCCCCAAGAATCTCATTGCCCGCATTGTGTTTACAATCTCCAAGATTCGGTTATGAACAAACCTATTACGTGAAGAGTACAACGAAATGAGATCAGAATGTCGGGAATTCTTGTGGGCCGATTAAGGATGTTGGTCTTATCAGATCATGAGGGGAAATTTGCTAATCAAATTGTGGTGCGGTTGCAGAGAAAGAATAGGAAATATGTTCTTGGTCAGTCTGTGTGGGTTGGATGGGGTAATGATCTTTCCATGGCGGTGCATTTTATGGGTTACTTCTAAATGAGTCAGCAACAGGCGTTTTTACACGGTGCAGGTGCGTTCCGGATCGAGGTGGGTTCGGTTATTTTTCCCTGTGTAAAAGCGAAATAACTGACCTCCACCTTCCTCGGGCCGGTTCAGTTTGCCGTGTAAGTCTCAGGATGGTGGAGGTAGGGCAGGGCGGTTATTCTCTCGTGTAAAAGCGAACTGACCTCCACTGGCCTCGTGCGGGATTGACCACGCTACCTGAGTGACATCACTCGTGTACTTGCTGTAAGTTACCTCTGAAGAAATCATGCGCGAGATTTCTCAAGCACTGCTCATGCTGTGAGAAGCATAGTTCATCGATTTAGTGATTATTTCTGGGATATTGGTTCACTTGGGCCTATAGTCCCTTTAAGTGACCATTATATTCGGTCCAATTTGAGCTTGTAACGGATTTTTCGGCACTAAAGCATTAGCGTATCTCAAGACAATGAGCTGAGATATGTTAGTTTTTATGCCTAGAAGTGTCCCAGCTATTTATTTTAGCGATTATTTTGCGCTTAATACGTTTTTTTCGGCATTTTGTGGTTTTCTAGAGATTTCATAATTAAGAAACGATTTTGGTTGGCTAGAATCCATACGGGGGTCACACATCTCGGGCTCCAGGGCGGCCGATTAGTATGGTAATCATTGACATTGTGACCTCGATGTGGCCCCGGCGTTGAGAAGCACATGTGGATAGAAATTGTTATATTTAGCCATGGTGCAAGATGGGGTATACATTAGCATTTGTTGAGTATTACGACGAGCCGTGGATTATCACTCACTCTTTTTGTGCGAGTACTGAGTTAGGCCTGTTTGTTCGATCATGATGGAGACGGAGTGTTGTTTTGTTTGCGTTTTTCAGTCGGCGTTTTGGCCTGAATCGAATGCACTTTGCTTTGACAACTTCATTTGACCTTGGAGTAATTGACTGTTCAATGTGTCTGGTTGAGCACTTGTGTTCTCGTATCGAAGGCATTTGTGTTTGTGCGAACATTCTATATTTCAAACTCTTTCCACGTGAACCTTTTACGCCGCCAGGCTTGTTTTGTACTTACGATAACTGTAAATATTGATACACGCCATCTAGTGGCACGCATTCGAAGAACCGATCTCGAACTGGATCGAGGCCAGTTACCAAACCCGCACCGTGTAAAAGCGATCAATCCATCCTGAACTGAACCCGCCCGAGGAGGGTGGAGGTAGGTTTCGTTGAACCAGCACCGTGTAAAAAGGCCTTACATGTACCAGGGATTGGGTAACATGCCAGTATCGATCCAGGAAATGCAGTCGATTTCTATTCTCATAAACTTGGGGTTAAAATGCATTGTGCAGAATTAATACCAGTCAGTGATATTCTCTGAGATCAAACTTCAAAGTCTGGTCTGAAGTGAAGCGTATGAGTACACCGCACACCCCGAGGGGGTAGACTTTGATATTTGGTTCGTGTTCGATCACACGAGAACAATACAGCACCTTTTCATGAAGTTCAATGCAGGTTTCGCTGTGATCTTGTTTCTGTCTCACACTCACTGGTCGTGAACTTCTTGAACTAAAGCTCTTATTGTGGTTTCTTGCTGGCTTAAAAGAATAGGAGAATGCTTTGTGTCAAGTTTGGGGCTTGGTGCCAGCAGGATGACATTGTATAGAGGTTGTTCACGTGACATCACATCTCCAAATATCCGCCATATTGGCCGTCAAATGACGCAACGTCACAGCATCAACACAGCGTTTTTTACGTGGTTTGTACGTTGTCAGCATTCATCGGACCTCTTCTACACTGTTGTACAGCAAGCCATATGGACGATTCGCTTTGTTTTCAACACGGTTTTCACACCAGACCAACTACTTATGTTCAGAAACTGTGAGAGGTAAAGTGATTTGTTGAGTTGTGTGCTCCCAGTGGTCTGTACGGGCCGCTGAATGTTCGAACCGAGAACAAGATGGCGGCCTCCATGGCTTCATTTTGACGGCCAGGTATGGCGGCCGTGTGACGTCAGTGAAGAACCTCTATTGAGTGCTGGATTCCTATTTGAGGATGCTGAAGTGAGCCAGCAGCACACCAGGCGATAAAACCCCCTACGCAGTTGTGTACCACACCCCCTTCGGTTTACCCGCTCTCCACTACTGCTTCACTTAATAAAATTTGCCGCGTTTGGTCAGCAGATGGCGCTGAGAGAGTCGACGAATGAGAGCTCCGAGCAATCCGAAACCTAGCTAGCCTGAGACACTTCTTCACTGGCTGAGCGGATCATGTGATCAAGTAGCCATGGTAGCACAAGAATATCCGTTACCAATGGGCCAAAGAGTTCTGAAAGCAGCATGCTGATAGGCTATAAAACTCGCACCGCCAGGCCCTGACGCCATCTGTTGACCAAACGTGGCGAATTCTATGAAGTGAAGCAGTTGTGGAGAGTGGGTAAACCGAAGGGGGTGCATTTCACAACTGCGTATAGAGTTTAAAGAGGCGATATCACAAGTGATCTTATATTGTATTTCATTTTTCCGTCAGGGCCGACGCTATAGCATTATTGGCCCTGGTAAGTACGGAGGAGGCCATCACAAGCTACTCATGTTCCTCACTTGGATGGGGTATTTTACTTGCCCTTGCAAAGACACAAGGTACAAGGCACCACGGCTTACTGTCCCATGCGACGGACGTGAAGAGCCGGGAATGAAATCCCATATGGCCCGGGCTGGATTCGAACCCGGGACCTGTCGCTTGCTAAGCGGACGTGATAACCACTAGGCTATCAGGCTCCTCGTGATCTAATCGCCACCGATCTTCTTGCCAGCCACCGCAGACTAGGCGATATTGGTTTTGCTCTTGTTTGATAATGGGCGAGCATCGCTGGCGAGAAGATTCAAAGCATCGCTGTCCAGTGCACAGTCTGACAGCTGGTGTCAACAGTTGATTTTGCTCCCTTGCGATCAGATCACTTGCAATATCGCCTGGTGTGCTGCTGGCTTTAACAAAAAAATCTCAAAAAAATATGTCATCGCAACATGAATCTAGTATCAATCCCAGGGCCACATTTTGTTGCTGCTCTTGTCTTTCTAGTTCCTGAGCAACCAGCATTTTTTTTTTGAAACACCATTTTATGAGTCTACCAAGTCGAAATTCATCCAGCTTTCAAAGTATAAGTCTGTCCTACCTTTAGTAGTGACGGTGACCAGATCTAAAGTCATTTTTGCCTCAATGTCTGCTCAACGATTCCATTAAATCATGTCATTTATATTGAATGAGGCTAATTGTATTGTGGAAAATATCATTAGGCGCCTTTGGAGCACGTTATTTGCGATCGTTATTGATGAAGTACATCGACACTGGGCGACAATTCAGTCGTAAGTTCAGTAGGATGAATGGAGAAGAGAGACCGGATACGGCCTCTCCTAAATCGCTCGGTTTGTATTGACCGGAAATAACGACCCTGGATCAAATGATGGTGATCTTACAAAGGCATCATTTGGCATGAGTGTTCGCCAAGGTCAGTTGGGCCGTGATGCCAAAACGATACATCATGTATGATTTTGCATGACCGACATGGCTTTTAAAATATATCACTCAGATGGCTTGTTTCTCTGCCTTCCTGCAGCTAAGGCCATATCGCGCTTGCAAACAGTGGGGAGATGGTTGTTTGAAGCAACAGCCACATTCTACACTACAGTGTGTTTGGTAGTAGACGATGGAGCCATTCCTTCAATCGACTACCCACCTGCTGCTCACAGCAGTGGGAGAGCAACTGGTTGACGGAATAGCCGTACTATTATACTAGAGTGTACTTGGTGATCTATGATACGGCTATTCCATCAATCGGCCATCTTCCCAATGCACACAAATAGAGTTACTACTTTTTGCCAACGGATGGCAGTTCTAATACTCACCAACTGAGTGTGATTCAATCATACTCACCAACGGACTGTGTTTCTGCAGGGTTATATCGCGGATTTCAGATGGGCACGGTGCAAACTTTGTAAAAAGCGCTCTTGAACCTAGAAAAGGGCACTTTTCATTCACGATATTCTACTAACGGAATTTGAGAAGCTTGTCAGTTAAAAAGGTCTCTATTACTCCAGTCAACAGCCAATTTAAGCCGGTTTCTAAGGTAAAATGGCCAAAAAGGACAATGACAGAGGGTCTGGGGGGTACTAAAACCTAAAAAAATAATAGGGGCACGGCGCCCTAGGGGGTTAAAAAGGGCACAGCAGCACCCCCCCCCCTTTTAGTGGCACGGCGCAGCGCCGCTCTAAAATGGACTAGATGTAGCCCTGATTTCTGTCATACTCAACAACTGACTGTTATTTACTCAAAGACATATGCACCAGACTCCCAAGTCGCATTGTAGTGGTAGCGTTCACACATTGACATCCTTTTCATCTTCGAAAGGCTTCTTATGACTTATTCTCAAGAGCTTTGCCTATTGTCGCGATATGAAGGAAATGGAACCTACCCTGTGCTACCTCATTTACAACTCTCATAGTTCAAAGGTGTGATCATTGTCAACTGCTTTTCCGATGGGCATTACCATTAGCTACGGTTACACCTGTTGAAAATACCCGTGTTTGTCCAGACCCGTGTGTACGAAAATCCTGGCGAGAGGTCACACTACTACATTGTAGTTAAGTAGCCCGGCGACAGGTGCGCTGCATGCACCGACTCTTCGGTCATTTCTGGCAAACATTGGTGGAGGCGTGAAAATGACGTCACCTAATGGCTCGCTGCACCATCTGTAGCCGTGCTAAGAACTGACGAAAAAACGGGATTTCGAAAAACACAGCCAACTTGCTGTGTTTCAAAAACCCGTGTTTTTCAGACATGGGTTTCTTGACACGGGCAATTCCTAGGTGTGACTGCAAAAACCCCGGGGATTTTATCTAGTGTAACCACGGCCATAGATCTTTTCCTTTGTATGAAAATCCACGATACTCTCAATGGGACAATACACAAGTAAGTCTATCCTTTGATAATCATAGTGGACCAATATACAAGGTACTATAGCTCAGAGCCCTGCTCGAGGTAATAATAAAATGTTGTCCCAGGAAGTCTGTGACATTTACACTTCCTCTTAATGGCCAGGTTCCTCAGAATATTGGTAATTCATCACCAAGATTACCAATTCACCATACCTTGGCTCTGGTTTATTGCCTCTTGCTTCGTTGCTGGAGCAATTAAAGGCATTTGATGGCTGATAATGGGCCTAATGTTGTTGTGCTTTTCTGGTGATGATGATGAGGATTTTGTAGGTCTGAGGTTCAATTTCCACTGGGCCTACTTACCTGAATTGCCCTTTACCATAGTGTCAAAGTGCATGGCCAGGTTTGGTATCAAATGGGCTTCAACACAGAGGGCCGTATGCACCAATGAAGATTATCTTGAACTCAGGTTGAGCCACAACTTTTCCATTGTCACATCATGCCCTGGCAAACCTGAACAATTGAAAAGCAATTTCCACTGCCCCTGATCGTGCTAAGAACTAATGAAAACACGGGGATTTCGAAAAGCATGGCGAGCTTGCCATGTTTCAAAAACACATGTTTTTCAGACACGGGTTTTTTGAAGCCCGGCAATTCATAGGTGTGACGGCAAAAAACCCGGGAATTTTATGTAGTGTAACCACAGCTATACTAGTTGATATACAGCCCCATCACAAGGCAGTGAAAGGAACTTTGACCAAATCAGGTGAAGACATCGCCTCCAGCCCATCTTGTTCGTATTTCACACCTTCTGCTGATTGCCTGATGAGGGTGGCTCATGTCTCTGTATTTCTATGCACGACCTTACGAAGCTTCTGGGCCCTCATCTAGCCTTACTGTTAAAATACTCCAGATTTCCCCTGGGCTGTCTGAAATCAAGACAGATCATCTCGCCGACGTGACCCGTACATTTATGACTTTCTCCTTTCAGCAACAGTAACTCCATGACTCCCTGGACACCATAACGACAGACAAACATCCCTAACTGAAGATTATTGCCGCCTTATGATGCATTAACTTATCATAAATACCCTGTGGAATGATTTGTAATAAAGTCCGCCGTTCATGACCCACTGCAAACTATTGACGTACCGGATGTAAAAATGCCAATGGACGCTTTGGCCATTTCTGGAACATGGAATAAAGTAAAATGTCGTTGACCGCATGAATGGCAGTCTAGTGCATGATTTTCTTCGTTCCATGTGCTGGGCGGATTATTGGCAGTGCTGCAGAGTTTTCAGGGCTCGAAAAATTGGTGCCTGAATGCCCACAGTACCTTGTCTGATGACTGGGGCACCAAAAATCAATAATATACATAATAAAAACATGCCCGACCAGACACTAAACCCCCGTCATAAAAAATTGAAACCACCCGTCTCCCAAATCATTAAATAGCGCAGAGACATGTCATACCGGGCACCCACAAAAAATGTCCTGGGCACCAACAAATGAACAGTCACAAAAAGCAGGGTGCTCAGCCAGGCATCCAAACTTGCTCAGCCAGGCATCCAAACTTGCTCAGCCGGGCATCCAAGCTCCAGAAAATGTTTCACGCCCAGGATTTCCTGAGATGAGCCTGACCTTTGGCACGGCCACGTACGTTGTGTTACGAACCAAATCCTGGGCTTGTTTGGTGCTGCGGCATGATGGTGAATGTTAGCTGTCTCGACCCGTTTACACTTGGCAAAATTGTACCAAACCATGCTCGGTCGGGACCAAGCACGGTGAAAATTCCGTAGTGTAAAAGAGGCTTTTGTCTCCCCTTATATGAATTGGGACATTCTGTCACCAAGCAGCTAGACAAAATGCCTCCAGAGTCAAATTCATTTTCCAAACTCTCAACTAAATCACAATCAAACACAACATGACATGAAAACCTGTCTAAAACGTGTTCTATTTGTGAAGTGTCGCTGAAGTAGGTTTTTCACACAGTCCACAAAAACGTCGACTCATTGAAAATTCCATTCCAAATGAAATTGAAGAGAGCTTTTCGTCATGTCGGTTTTAAAAACACTCCGATTTCAACTTCAGGCGCTATGTGTGGGATATTAAATATTGTATAGCATCGAATGTTACAAACTCCACGTTTTTACGTCTGCTGTGACAAAATCATAGAAAATGCCTCATCAAGAGCCTGTTAATGAAAATTTAATAGGTTTGAGTTGCGGAAGTAGAATGTAGCGAATGTGTAGTGTACTAGTGTTGACAATGGTGTAGCATTTTCCTCTTGTAGACAACATTATGGACCATTATTCTGTAAGCTGTTGAGGAGGTTGCTGATGGGTATCGTCCGCCAAACGCACTGACTGATCTTCTTGGAGTTTACTTTGTACATTAGATAGAGGATCTCTCAAATCAGGGTTCCCACGCAGTAGGAAAATCTGGAAAAAGTAGGAAAAATAAAAAACCTTTTCCTAGTTGTGAAAAAGTAGGGCAAATTACACCATCACCAACAAAATCGGGAAAAGACAGAGAATTTTACGACGCTTGAAAATTTGTTTACATCAGCCATGTCAGCTACGATTTCCCCAGCGTGCCTCACACATGTGACATGGCTTACAAATTCATGATATTATGGGATACACAGCCTCTTCCTGTCGTATCGCGCATCTTAATTGGCCGATTTTAGTGACCTTGCCATTTTAAACCAATCAGAATGAGCGTAACTGATGCCGTCGGCTTGATTTCCCATCTTGGCATGTTCATGTCATCCGGCGTTTCGCGCTCGATTTCCGTGATTCAGACCCTAAATCTTGGGGAGAAAAGCCCACGGAAATTGGTAGGGAAAAGGTAGGAATTTTTTGGGATGAAAAGGGTGGGAACCCTGTATTGTATTGTATTTCATTTTTCCGTCAGGGCTGACGCTATAGCATTATTGGCCCTAGTAAGTACGGAGGAGGCCATCACAAGCTACTCATGTTCCTCACTTGGATGGGATCTTTTACTTGCCCTTGCAAAGAAACAAGGTACAAAGCACCATGGCTTATTGTCCCATGCGATGGACTGAAGAGCCGGGAATGAAATCCCATACGGCCTGGGCTGGATTCGAACCCGGGACCTGCCAATTGCTAAGCAGACGTGATAACCACTAGGCTATCAGGCTCCTCAAATCAGGATCAGCATCTCTCAGATCAGATCAGATCCTATCACGATCCCTCAGATCAGAATTCACATGGCAGAGACTTTGCCAAAGATGAGAGCAGAACGTATCACCACGGATGACAACTCATCAACATCAGCAAATATGTCTTGAATATGACATGACATGTTGAGAGGGTTGACCATGATCATACACCGAGCGGTCGCAAATATCAAAATGATTGGGTCCCTGTCTTCAATGAACAGTCTCTGATTTCAGGATATTCGTGTTTGTCGGGGCACGGCTAGAACGAATTCTTTGTGGATAAAACCCAATCCATATCGGACCAGGTCGATCAAGAACTGTCCTTTGTGTCCTTTCGATTCTTTCTGTCTTATCCTTTATTCCTGAAGGTGGTTTGGTCGACAGACAAATATGATCTTTGATTTTCCATCTTGTCAGTAGGTAGTACTATCTGTTACCTGTCTGGACAGTCTCAGGAAATGGACTACCTTTGTCATAGTCAGCTTTGTTTCTGTCGGTAGAGTTGGTTTGTCCACTTTCAGTCAAGAACACCTTCTTGTCCAACATAGCTGGAAGACAAGTGTATCAAGTCACCTTTCTAAGGAAGACGGGTTGAAGCTAAAGATGCCCACAGGTCAACATTGCGTCCTGAAGCAACTCGCAGCAACTAGCTTTCCGGCGATGGAAGCAACTCGGAGTGACTGATCAGTTGGTGATTTTGTTGACCTGACCACACTTGCTTCTCCGAGCAACTGCCGGATGCATCATGAGCGTCCTGTTCGAGGTATAACTGCCAGTTGCTCCGAGTTCCTCAATCGCTGAAATGGCAACCTGCGCATGGTGGTTTCGAGTTGCTTCAAGAACGCAATGTCGACCTGTAGGCACCTAAAAGTTTATAATCTGATACCAACAACGGTAGAGGTGTCATCCGACTTAACCGGTCTATCCTGAAACCTTTCAGCAGGACTCAGATGAGCTGCTCATTCAGCAATACAATCTGAGCATTTCCAACCGGTACCCATTTATACACCTGGGTGGAGAGAGGCCAGTAAGGCAAAGAGACTTGCCCAAAGTCTCAGCCACAATGGGATTCGAACATGGGACCCTCTGACCGCTAGTCGGAGGCCCGAACCACTACACCACCGTGGCTCCTCCGTGGGTTCTGGATCTTCGTATTAGGCATGTTGGGCAAGGAGAAGAGTCGCCGTACTTGTTGCTTCATTGCAAGCTTGTGACGTGCGGGCCATTGGGATGGATTCTTCAATGAGGTTTGATACAAACTGTTGCCTCATGTTTCATATCCTTTCTATGACGCCTACAACTGGCTAGGTCTTCTTTCTTGTTCCCTTGTTCATTTTCATGTTCAAATGGCTGCTGACTCCCTGAAGGTACGCCCTTCCTGCTCCTGGAGAGATCAAACGGACCAACTCATTCCGTCTTTCCGTGGTTCAGACTACTCCTCACGGTTGACCACTTCCTTGCCGTTAATATCCATTTAGTCCTGTTTTGATCATCATCAATACTGATGTCCATTCAGAGCTCGTCATCTCAGTTTGCACACCACCGCTTTGTCCGAAATTGGATTAGCTTAATGGGTGTCACCTTCTCTGATGGAAGACGTTGAGCTTGGCTCAAAACAGCTTCTCAGCAAGCTGTCTCGGTGGTGTTGCTGCTCGGGTTGGAATGTTCCTCACCAACTCAGTGGTTTCTCTCATTGCTCTGGTGTCGAGGTGTTGCTGCCAACTCGTCATCTCGAATTCTCTCCCTGCTGCAGCCTGATTGGTATGTTCTTGCAGTGCAGCTCAGCTGTCAGTACGTCGCTGCAAGGTTCGACAGCTTCTGACCTGCTCAGTCATTTCCTCACTGCAACCTGATTGGGGCTTGTTCTTTGGGAGCCTGTCATATGCCTGGAAGTTGCTGCTTGGTGGACCCTTTCCTCCACTGACTTGGCCGTTGCTTGCACTGCTGCAGCCTAATCAGGGACACTCTTTCGTAGCTGGTCATATGGCTGGAAGTTGCCACTTGGTTTGACCCATTCCTCACCCACTTGGCTGTTTCCCGCACTGCTGCAGCCTGATCAGGGAGGTAATTTCAGAGCAACAGTCATGTCTGGAACTGGAGGCTGCTACTACATGTATGTTGGGCAGCTCCTCACTGACTCAACCATTTCTCTGACTGTTGCTGCCTCAGGCGCGGATCCAAGGGGGGCGCACGCCCCCCCCCTTTCGGCCAACAAATCTGTAAATTCCACTGTGAAATTTGGGGCAAATCATCGAAATTGACAGCAGATTTCAATGTTTCTAGCAGAGTGCGCCCCCTCTTTTCCAAAATCGTGGATCCGCCCCTGTGCCTGTTCGGGACTAGTTCTTTTGCAGCCACGTTCATGTGTTGGAAGTTACTGTTTGGTTGGACGGCTTCACTGACTCAGTTCTTCCTCTCACTACTGCAACCTAATCAGGGATATTCTTTAAGAGCCACAGTCATATATCTGGAAGTTGCTGTTTGGTTGGACGGCTTCACCAACACACTTCTTTCTCCTACTCCTGCAGCTTGAGGAGGACGTGTTCTTTCAGAGCCATCTGTCAAGAAGTTGCTGCTCGGTTGGTCGGCTTCTCAACAACTCAGGTCGTTTCTCGATATTTTTTGCCACCTGATTGGACAACGTCTTTCCAAGTCAGTTATCTTTTACTGCTCAGTTTGATGGTTTCTCTCCGATTTCAGTTTCAGTCGACACGTTCCTGCCATGTGAACAAGCGTCGAATATCATCCTGTTTTTGCTGGCACTTCTTTTTTGGTGTTTTTCTGAACATGCTGAACGTCGAAATGTTATAGCACTTGTTTCATCAGCTGACATGGTTATCGGAGGTTGCTTCTTACTGAGTTATTCTCAAAGCATGTAGGCAGGACTTTGACATTGCCATTAACACATATGACAGAAGTGCTTTCTCTAAATAAGATTAGGTTGACAGCTTCTACCTTTGGTCGGTATACTGACTTAACTATGTTTGATGATCCGAGCGGCTTCCCGTCCTTTCATCAGGTCCTGTATGTTTCTCATACGTAATGAGTACAAGGATTGTCTATCAGAATCTTCTGGTTGCTTACCCTAACTTTGAAGTCACTTGATGAAATTTGGCCCTATTGCCGTAACGCTATGAAGGGTAGGCTTCCTGAATGAGATAAGTTGTCCTGAACTCATCTGCCCCGTGAGTCTAGCAGACGGCATCTTCTGTCAAAATTTTCTCACATCCTATGGTACTGATTGAAAAATATTTGAAGAAAGTTTGTTCCTGTGAACCATCTGAAGAATGTTTCTTCAAATATTTACAGATTCATTTTCAAGGCTTTTAGAAAACGTCAACAGAAGATACTGTCTGCTCAAACCTGGGGGCAGATGAGTTAATAAACATTGACGAACAGTTTGTCGGGCTTTCCTCTATTAAGCCCCCATCACATATCCAGCGGCCCCGTATGATTTTCCCCACCCAGCGGCTTGCCGTGGATTTTAGAGACAGTACAGGTCCATTACGATTTTCATTTTCATTTCTATGGTTTTCATTCCCCGGGGATCAGGGGCAATCTGTCTGTTTTTTCTCGCCGTACAGGCCCCAGAGTGGATATGTGACGGGGGCTTTAGATGTCTCTTCATCATGGCTCCAAAGTTTCCCAGTCGCCAACGGTACATTCTCATTCTGGGATATTGCACTTTCTCACTTTGACGTATTTTCAATAAATCCTAGTGATATTCCATTAAAAAGTTGACCGAGCTTGGAACGCGAGAAGTGTGACTCCCACTCTTCTGACATGCGCAGGAAATGATCCATCATACATCAGCGCTACTTGATCCAAGTGATGTCAATAGCTAACATTACATACATCATCTCGTATACACTCTATATATAGAGTATCGCCTACCAATTCTGGCGTCGATGCAGCTTTTTACATTGAGGTTTCATATTCTTTGGATCATTTTATTACGACTGTTTGTGAATTTTTTTGTTAGTTTGCATTGTGCAGATTTATTTCAAACGCAGTGGAAAAAGTGGCTGTTTCATCTATGTTCTGTTATTGGAACGTTGGTGAGAATGAATGAGTTATCCGTTGTCAGTTTCTCCCAGGGTATGGGGTGAGAGCGGTCGCCTTGTTTATTCAGAATCACATATTGTCATAACAAAGACAGGAAGAAAATATTTGAAGTTATGCCCGCTACACACGATCAAAGTTTTCATCCAACTTTTTGGAAATTCAGATTCCGGGCCTGTTTGGGCTTCAGTATATAAACCCGCATGTAGGACTTTATTGAGCATATGTGACCCTGCTCTGGCAAAAGCAGACGCATGTCGCTCAGAAGGTGAGCCGCAATGAATTACAAGATGACACCAGGAGAGAATGGAAGAAATACACGTAGATTGCTTCAGATTTCATAACAGACAGACAATATTGAAACTGACAAACATTTGGTCTCAACCTGCCAAGCTAAGAGCGACATGTCTGCTTTTGCCAGAGCGGGTCACATGTGACCCGTGCCAGCAAAATGAGTGGCAGAGAAGACCCAAAGTGCACCAACGGATTGTTGATTTCAGTATTGTCTGACCATTTGTGAAATTTGTCAATTTCTATAGTTGTTCTCTGGTGTCATCTTGGATCTTCTTTCCGGCGCATTCCGACTCATTTTGCTGGCACGGGTCACATATTCAGAAAATTGGATGAAAAGTTTGATCATGTAGGCTACAGCGGGCCCATAAGTCATTCATTTGGGCTCCAATATGATGGACCCAGATGACCACATGCTTTCGCGATTGCACAAATCTGAAAGCTACCAAGTAACAAATAGTTCACTTGATGGATTCCTGGCTCCCGTTGAAGAAGAACCACCGTGGACCACCGTTTCTCCCCGTGTAGTCTATCCTATGGCTACCCAGCGTCACGGCCCGTCTCGTCTTGGCCGCACTGACTCTTGGACAATCGATCAATTGGTCGTGAGTGCCTGGATGATGGGACATACTGATGTGTAGCTAATGGGATGGAGGAAACAGGTTGTTTCTTAATGGAAGAAGTGCACCAAGTAGGACTGAGATGGCTTGGGCCTGCCATGATTTTGGCCGTCAGAGATGCGTGTCAGAAATAAGATGATTCGATATACTCCGCTGATGGAATCTGAAGTATTTGTCTTTCCATCAGGGCCGAAGCCGTAGCATTTTTGGCCCTGGTAAGTATGGAAGAGTATCTCAAGCTACTCATGTTCCTCACTTGGATGGAGTCTTTTACTTGCCCTTGCAAAGGCACATGGCTTACTGTCCCATCCAACGGACATGAATGATATTTCGTATGGCCCGGGTTGGATTCGAACCTGGGGCCTCCTGCTTGCCTAGCAGACGTACGTGATAAATACTCGCCGATCCAGGGGCGTAGCTAGCTTTTAAGGCCTTGGGGGCAAAATTGATAGAATCTGGATGGCAAAGTTGGAGGGGGGTCTCGGGGTCCTCCCCATAAAAAAATTGAATATCTACATCCTCAGATGCATTTTTTCGACATCTGACACGACAATAACTTTGCTTGAAGAGGGAAAATGACCTTTTAAAGGGAAAATTTGCTTTGTCTCTTTGCTAGCTACGCCTCTGCTATCAGGGCTCTCTCTAGAATCTGAAGTGACTTTTATTACCTTCAGAGTCTTGGCTTGAATTCTCAAGAATTGACATCCTGTGATGAGGAGTTTCTCAAGATTTTACTGGGTTGAGAGATGTGATGTTGTGGAGGCCCCCCCCNCCCCCCCATGAGATCTCGGTTCTACAACATTGTTTGTTGCTTACCATCAAGATGGTTTGTTTCCGAAGTTGACGCAGTTGCAAATTTCCATGGTAACTCTTCAAACGTAACCATGCAGCGACTTCTCAAACAAATGTCACATTCTGTCATTCAGAGTGATGCGGATGTTCATCGAAAGAGTGACAGTCTACGTAAAATGGAAGTGTCTCTTAGCCTCCGTGCCAGAGAAAAAGGCAATGAATATCGCGATATCGCTCATTACCTGGCAACGATTATCACCATTGGTCACTTCATCTGCCAGGGGCCAGCAAAAACTGAAAACTTGCCAGCAATGGTTTCCATGTTTGATTTTGATGCCAGTTGTTTCCAGGCTTTTTAGCCTCATTAGCGGGTCTGGCGATGGGAACTGCACGACGTTTTCAGTTAGAGGACAATTGGTCCCCTAGGACAAATCGTCGCTGGACAGTTCGTCCCCTAGGACAATTCGCCCCAAGGACAATTCGTCCCCAGACAATTCGTCCCTTAGGACGAATGGTCCTAGAGCCGACGTTTTCATTGTTGACTAATCTGTAGGCCCTCTCAAATCAGATGATAATCAAAATTAGTTTAAGTTGGTACTACTGTTGCCTCAAATGTACACTCGGCCCCAGTGTGTATCCGACGTCCCGGTCTCCTACACACTGGCACATTTGGGGCTCAAAAGCCGGTAACACCACTAGATGGCACTCCACTGGGCTCCAGCCAATCACCACGCTTTCTCACTCATAATTCCCGCGGAAATTACTTCCAGGAAAAACCCAACCTCGTCCCCAGGGGTATAGTTCGCTCAGACAACTTTGGACCACTCGCCATATTGTCAGAAAGCGAGCGAGGTTGGGAAAACCCAAGGACCCGTGCTGCCACCACGCGGTCTTCACGACTGTTAATCTCTAAAAGAGCCAGACGCGGAGTGTGATTTACCGAAGGGGTGAGCCCGTAGCGTCTGGCCAAGCGAGACTACCTCAAATGCAGAGGCCGGAAAACTGTTCCCACTCCTGCCTAAGAAAAAAATTGCATCCTTGTGTGCGGTAGGGTTTACTGAAAACCTCCTTTGGTATTGTGGCTTGGGTCCTCTTCCCCCCCGAGTACACCAGGAGGGCTTCTTCCAAGGCTGTTGTTGAAACTGGAACCTGATCAACCCACCATCCATTTGCAACAGATATGCTTGTCCTGAAGCATCCGAAGCAGCACCTCATTATCACACCGAGGCCATTTTTAGCTCACTGGGGTGAGCTATTACGATGGTGCAGCGTCCGTCGTCCGTCGTCGTCCGTCGTCGTCCGTCGTCGTCGTCGTCCGTCGTTGTCCGTTAGCAGGGCACGTTTCGTAACCGCTGGAGCTATTGATCTGAAACTTGGTACATATATACCCCTAGGTCAGATGACCCACGACACCAAGTTTCGGTCCGATTCGACTCTCTGTTTGGCCACCAGGTGGCGGAAACCAAAAACACAAAAAGTGCAATAACTCCTGAACTAATGACTAGATCATCTCCAAATTTTTATCATAGGTGTAGCTAATAAGGATACATAACATATATAACGGGTTTTTGATTTGACCTACTTTTCAAGGTCACAGAGGTCAAAGTTCGACAAAAGTGACGAACCTGCCACAGTTTGTCATTATTTCACCGAGCAACTTCATNTCATCCCTGGGGGATGTGGCGACACCGTCTTATGACACCCGAGAATGCACCACCCCTTGTGACAAATTTAGCTGCGCATACAATGGGAATACGTAAAAACTGCAAAATATTTAAAAGTAACAGTTACTGTTGACAATATCGCTAGAATCTTCACCGGTGGTTGCTGCAAGGGAAATGAGTTGTTTTTTAAAATCATTATCTTTGGACAAAAGCGTGTCTTTTCCAAGGCCATTCAGAAGATTTTATTTCTAACGTGTCGAATGCACCAAGAATTAGATGTTTTTGAGAAGTTGCTTCTGTTCGGGACACAACGTTGCTGTTGTCCGTTGCCACGAGTTGAATCTCGCCTACACGTCATGTGACTTGGACGTGGAGTCTTGAAGAGGATGGCAGACGCAGAATGAAGTGAAGGATGTTGTGATGTCCACCTCCAAGGGCCGTAGCTATCTTTTTTTGCTGGGGGCATTTTAAAGCGAATTGATGTCGAAAAAATTTGATTTAGAAATAGAATTTGAAAGGGGACGAATTTTCGTGAAAAAATGTAAACAAACTTCTCCTGAATGTCAACAAAGAAATGTTCGTGCATTCTGATTGGCTGAAATTTTGTGTTTACAAACACCAGCCAAATGTAAATAAAATCCGCTATCAATTCGCTTTAAGCAAATGAGCTCAACGGACGGGGGCTTCGCCTTCAGCACCAAAGGGGCTGGTTTTACAGGGGGTCTGGGGGACCTCGCCCAGAATTAATTTTGAAAATTAGAAGTTCTGAGATGCGATTTGAGATCAAGTTCCTGCACTCTGAGACACAAACAATAATGATCTCTTACGCCATTGATTTTGTGAAAAATTATTTTTACACGCACAATTTGCCGGGGAGGGGGGGACAGCATTTGCCCCCTTGTCCCTATGCCTCCAGTGTTGCTGGGATTCATTCACCTCGTGTTTCGGGCAGCACGAAGCGGTCCTACCCCTCCTAGGGTGTCTCTTGCCAAAAATGGACTACATCATCGACGCATGGGCTAGACCAATTTCACCGCTTGACGAGGAACAATTGCACAGGCCATTCCTGTACTCTTCGTCACATCTTGAAATTACCGTCTACCAAAGTCCCATCTACCAAAAACCCCGGTTGGGGTCAAACATTTGCGAAATTCGGAGACGACTTTACGTTTACTATCAAAGTCCTGGCGTTGATTCGGGAGTGGTAGACCATATCGATTTCTTCTGTTCTCAAAATCAGATGAATCAGACAGTGACATGATAATGTTACACTCGGCACCACAGAGGACACCTATGACAAATGACTTTGATCCATTCAAGCGTAAAACGTGCCATCAAGTGATTTACGACACAAAATATATTTCGTACATGAACGGTTCTTGTGCGACACGGGGCATGTATGATGGAGGCTTATAAATATTGATGATTGTGGCTGCAGGTTCTTTGTCTGTTCAGACTTCGTAAGTTGTATTGTTATTCCAGGTTTTGTGATCGATGGAGATAAAGTACATATAGATGTACAGCTGTTAGTTGGACTATAGGCCTTAGAAAACGATCCCGCGGTGCCATTCAGGGAAGTCCGAACCACCTGCTGCTGGATCAGAATTTCAAACTGAAGTCACAGTGAGCCTGAAATGGGTTTAAGAGCCAAAAAATTGCCCACAAATCAAACCTGTACCATCTGTTAGAGTATGGTCCTGGGAGTGTTTTGATGCAAAAAAGAAAAAAATCCGTTGGGAATTTTTTGAGAAAATCGCATTTTTTCTGAAATTCCAATGTCAGAATTTGAGAATGGATAAAAAAGGGTTAACGCACATTTTTTAAACTTCAAAATCAGTTGTATTCATTTGCAAATGATACTAGGGAAGCTCTGATATAAAGACAATAACATTCCCCTGTTTTTTCTTGAGAAAATAGTTTTCTTTCTTTCTTAAATTTCAATGGAATTTGAGAACTTGGGTAAAAAAGGGTTACCAAACATAGATAGAACATTGTTGAAAAGGACAGGTATTCCTCAGGAGGTTGTCATGAGAACTGACCAGAAACAACCAAAGCTGTTTGTGAAAGCGTTTGAGACAATGGGTGATATGAATAAAAATAAGTAATAACTTTTACTCCAGTTTTTGAAGTAGTTACTGGTGACTATATGAATAAAACAGGAGTAACTACTGTCAGTAATTACTTGTAGCTACTACTAATAAGTATTACTTAATACTAGTGCAGTAGTTACTCCAAAAACAGTAAATACTGCCGATGATATGAATAATCAGCAGTATTAATTTCAGTACGGCGAACCCAGGATCAGATGAGTAAAAACTAGTAGGGCAGAAGTGATTACTTTGCAGTAAATGCAACTGTTTATTCATATGAATTCAAGTGTTCACTTCTACTTGGAGTAAAAACTTGGAACTAGTTACTTTTACTTCTAGTAACTACTAGCTAGTACATACTGATTTTTATTCATATCACCCAATGACTAAAATGGTAGATTCCTGTTTTTCATCGAATCTGAGATGGATGGCAGGAGGATGTCAAAAACTTTTGTGATGCGTACATGATGACAAAACACTCCCCAGACCATACTCTAACAGATGGTACAGGTTTGATTTGTGGGCAATTTTTTTGCTCTTAAACCCATTTCAGGCTCACTGTGAAGTGTGTTCAAGTCGTCAGGTGCTTCAGGCCTCAGCTTTTGTATTTTTTGGTTTACGGATTTTTCCCTGAGAAAGTACCGGTAGGCTGGGTGATCGAATTAAAATTAAAATAAAACTGACTGGTCTCCAATTTTATTTTTTTAAAAATTTTTAATCAAGTGCATGATTCTTGGTTATTTCATGAAAGTTCAGAGGTCGAAATAAAATTTAAAAAAAACTACTTGTATATCCAAGGTCGAAAGTTTAATAAAAATTAAAACCTCAAACGTCAATGTCATAGGCCTAGATGGCTCAGTCCCGCCCATGCCGGCCATGTCATCACCCATGGATGGATAGTCAACGAGGTAGACAATGTTGCGTGTGAACCTGATTGCGGAAGACTAGAGTCCACAAAAACAAAATAGGCCCCTATCGTAAAAACGGCCACCAAATTTTATTTTCCTCCAATTTTTTTCAGGTTTCTAGAGCATGGTCGGCGGAATTAATAAAGAAAAAAGGTCCACTGATCAGAAACATTGAATTTTATTTCAGAAAATTTTTTTTTCACATGTGTCAAAATTCCCCATTGGCGGTAGGAAAAAAGATGAAAAAATTTTATTCTGTTTTGAGAAAAAGATCCGTAAACCAAGAAATATAAAAGCCGAGGCCTCAGGAGCTATTTTGTAATAAAAGCAATACATCTGTCACACTGCAAACTTACATTGCGATCTGTTGGGTTGTGACGAGTGCAGCTGTTGTAGAAAATCTCGATGGTTCGTATGGGATTGATGAAGAACATAAATCGTCTGTCCACGATTTATGCCACCTGCTCCGACGTGTCCGATTAGACGACTTGTTTTGCTCCAGACAAAAACCTCTGCGGTAGTTCACGAAAATTGCTCGGTGGTCTTCGGCGTCGAGGCGATTAATCTGCAAGTCCAGGATTTTGTTGTTTATGGTCAAACACCCCGAGTCCTTGGAGTGCATCAATCATCCTACGCCAATATGCGCAGGTGCTGGCTTCTTGGATGGAGAGCAGTTTGCCGACAGGATATTATCTGATTGTTTGACTTTGTCGGTAAATGACTCAAGTTGAGCCATTTTTCACTGCCTCTGTTGGCCCATTGCTTCTTCTGAAGTTTATTCTAAGTTTTAAGTTAACACCTTGGGTGCCCAACCACGGTAATTACCGTTTTTCTGTAGTATTCGGTTCGGTGCCCAAACACGGTAATCACCGTAGTTTTCAAATTTCCCACCACTTTCCACCTCATCGCTGACGTCATCATGTCTAGTCATGCTTCTCCAGCAAGAATATCCATTACGCGACTATATTTAGACCAGCGTGTATTGTGCTGCGCAATAGAACCGCGAGTGAGCAGTTCCAAGCTGATTTCAGCGGCTGTAGGTGCTCTGGACTCAAAACTAAGTGAAATCATGAGGATACATGTAATCAGACAAAAAGTGCAGGTGAGAGTGATTTAGATGATCGAAATGATGTTGATTTTGCGGGCAGACATCGACAGGGATGCCTAGTGACTTTGGTTCCCATGCGCCGTCAATAGATGGCAGTGCAGACGGCGGAATGCCTTAGCAGACGACACGTTTTTACTGCAAATTCGGCCGAGTTGGACTCCACTCAGGGAAATTGTGGGAAGACTATTACTAAAAGACCAAGTGTTTCAAAGAGAACAAGACATGAAAAAACAGCACAGAAAATTTCATATGAATTGCTTTATTCTTTATATTTTATTTGTTCAGTCGAAAATGGGTAAAAATCGCCAAAACTGGGCACTGGCTACAGACTTAATTCAAAAGGGTTGGGCACCCAAGGTGTTAATATTACTTCATATCCCTTCATATTACAGTCTTAGATTAGACATGTTAGATGGTGAGATATTGCTGGGCAGGATTCCAAGGTGGTGCTCACCTATTTCTTGAGATTAAATCTTTGAAATCCACCACAAAAGTTTTTAATGTTGCTGAAAGTCTTCTTCGAAATTGACTCTGTGAACTATGAATATTCAATGAAAAGGCTCCAGGCATCTCTCCTTTCAATTTCAGGCTCCAGGCATCCCTCTTTCCAGCTTGAAGCTACATGTACAGTCACCACTGAATTAATTGTTGATTTGCACGTGTGTTTTCAGATTGTTCTTAAAGGTGCCCACAGGTCGACATTGCGTCTCGAAGCAACTCGACGGATCCGTCGCAGATGAAAAAACCACCACGCGCAGGTCGACATTTTAGCGATTGAGAGGAACTCGGAGCAACTGGCAGTTATACCTCGAACAACACGCTCATGATGCATCCGGCAGTTGGTCAGAGACGCAAGCGCACTCAGGTCCACAAAATCGGCAACTGATCAGTCACTCCGAGTTGCTTCCATCGCCGGAAAGCTAGCTGCCACGAGTTGCTTCAGGACACAATGTCGACCTGTGTGTACCTTAACATTTTGTGTATGTAAAGTCGTAGTGCACAATTTTGTCTTCCGTTCTCAATATTGTTGTTCTTGTCTTTCCAGACCGTGCCTCAGAAGCATGAGACTAAACCTCAAGGTCTTTGTTCTCTTCATTCTTCTTGCTGTGATGTTCATGACGATTTCCCTATGGACCAAATGTAACGATGTCACAAAACAAGACAACAATTTCTATCGGTAAGTACCTATTTACATTTCTGGTAAATTTACCTCAACAAACGCCCCCGCATTCCTGTGGTCAAAAGCAATTCCTCTCTGGTGGTGGAAGCCATAGACTTGGCAGGATTCGTGTCTGATATAGGCCATGGTTCTAAAAGAAAGACTTGTCAGGATTCCTGTCTGGTAGAGGCCATTGTTCTGAAAGAAAGACTTGGCAGGGTTCCTGTCTGGTAGAGGCCATTGTTCTGAAAGAAAGACTTGGCAGGGTTCCTGTCT
>NMRB01000508.1:88871-119572 GCA_002633025.1 Notospermus geniculatus
GTGCCCAAATGCTCTCCACACAGCAACTGTGGTGCCCAAATGTCCGCACAGCAACTGTGGTGCCCAAATGCTCTCTGCACAGCAATTGTGGTGCCCAAATTCTCTCCGTACTGCAACTGTGGTGCCCAAATGCCCTCCGCACAGCAACTCTGGTGTTCGAATGCTCTCTGCACAGCAACTGTGGTGTTCGAATGCTCTCTGCACAGCAACTGTGATGCCCAGTTGTTCTCAACATTGCCTACTCAACACAGCAACTGTGGTGCCCAAATGCTCTCTGCACAGCAACTGTGGTCCCCAAATGTTCTCTGCACAACAACCATGGTACCCAACCATTGTGCCATGTTTCCAACCACCAATCACGGTGCCCATGTGCTCTCTGCCATAACCATACCCGTTGTATGACAACATGCTGATGATGTCTGCAGCATAATGCTGTCCTTTGGGACATCAATTCTTCATTCCTTGGTTGACAAAATGTTTCTTGTCCCAGGCACATTGAACAGGTGTAGCAGATTATCGATGTTGGCAAGAAGTTGAAAACAATTAATTTACTGGCGTATTCCATAAAATTCCCAACGGCTGATAGCGCAATCTGATGCTTTAGTTAAAAAAGAAATAAGTGTCACGATGTCACCATTATTCCATTGTTCCGACGTGACTCCGCCCGACGGATATCAATCTTGCTTGCGTGAGATACATCATGACTTGGCAGAAAATCTGACTCCACGCAGAAATACCATCCTTGGTTTTACGTTGCCATCAATGCAAGGAAAGAATTGGCTTGTTTGCCTGGGGTGGCGGACGGTGAAAAAGACAAGAAGATAGGAAGTGATTGTGTCGGATTTGTTTCTTGCTGTACGGGCGTGGGTTGCAGAGAAGTTGCCCCTGTGAGTTTTTTCTATCTCTTCTGAAACGTTGATCTGCAAAGAATAGGGGAATTAGCTTTGTAAGGTAACATAGAGTAAGTTTGGGGCCTGGTACAGACTTAAGATTCTTTGGAAATTGTTCACTTCCTGATAAGATGACAATGAGTCCAGCGTATTGCGAAAAATATTTTTTCCATTATGGGCATCTTGCCAGTGTCGCAACGGCACATAGCAACAAGTTACAAACACCTCAAAGTGCGTCACACTCATTAGCATCAAAAGCCTGCAGTCCTAGCATGATTGAAACGGTCGCTAATGGATGCTAACCGTTTTACGTACTAATGGATTAATGGCTGAACGGATTACAGTCCTAGAAATCAGATACTGTTGACGTGAAGAATGGAAACGTTTGCTTCATTCATCAGTGACTTCATGCCGGCTCATTCCCACGCTGCCGACAGTTCACTGAATAGGGGTCTCCCATGGCAGCCATTTGTAAAACAGTGCGATTATTTGTGGGACGGGTCGTAGATTTGTTGTTCTGTGATGTTACCGCCCCTGTGCTTTCAAAGTCACCCTGTTGATATTATTCTGACTGTCAATGTTGCCTCTTGAATTGTAGGCAAATCCTGTTTTGACGCCTTACTGTCTGCATGATGGATAGTTTGCCCCCCTAACATTAGCCTGATTTACATGTAGGTGTCCCATTAGAGGTGTGGAAGGCTACAAAAAAGTTTGCCATGTGTCCTGTAGGGAGAGCTGAAATACAGCCACCATTTCGCAAAAAAACCTTGGTCACAAACATTTGGCCTTTTGCCGAGATCCATCAGTGTCGCAAAGTTGATTCAATGGGGAACCTGCCCGGCGGTTTAATCCGGCAGGTTGGCGCTGCAACCGGTTGTACTGAAACGATGTCATTGACTTCATTTTAGGTGTTGACGTTGCGTCATGACAAAATTACCTCTGAATTTTTCTACAGGAATAATGAGACACAAAAACGTTGCTTTTATCGCCATAGTATCGCTTCCCTTTGAAAAAAAGGAATACGATTAAAAGGAAATTTCCTCAGCTACATAATGATGTAAGTTTTACTGTCGGGTGACCAACGCAAATGATTTATTTTTACGCCAGAAATAAATTGAACTAACTTTAGAAAAAAGAAACTTTGGTACAACTGCTTGCAGCGCCATGTCGTGACGTTAGTGTGCGGGTTCCTCTTTCATGTTTAGAAAGTCCTGTCAATATTACCCCACCACTGAGCACCCAGAAGTTAAGGTAACTTCAACTCCTGCTCCGACTCCTAGTCTGAGTTCAAGAGGATAGCCAACCCTAACCCTGCCCCAGAACTATAGCTTCAACTCAAGCTCAATAAACTCCTCAGAATCTGAAAGGGTAGCCGATCCCCCACCCTGCCCTCATCGAAACCTTGCTTAAATACCGTACCCACCAGATTGCTCTATGCTCAGATATCCAAGACCCGTGAAATACCCATCCATTTGATCCCATGTCAAGCCGGATACCATCAGTGTTCACGACCATGTCACCACCGGATACTCATCTACCCCATCTCCGCGAGTTCCACGCCAATAACCCCACTGCCTCTTTCACATCAATATCAATGTATCTAGTCCATTCAATACAGATAATCTGGTCCATGTATAATAATAGATGTGTCCGCACTTACATTATTGGGCGATTTTGTATCTGATATAATCTCTGTTCTTCAGCGCGGAACGTTTTCATCGGAGCAACAGCCGCATGAGATTTGAGTCACAAAACATATTGAATTCAGATATAAACAACTGTTACAGCGGTCCTTTTCATTTTCCCATAATTCCAATGATGAGTGGGCAGGTACGTCTCAGCTGACCCTCCCATCAGTTTGGGGATTGTCAGTTATACAATTTAACATTTGAATGCCATGGCTAAAATATCATTTTATCCGCCATTGCCATATCTACCAGGCCTAATTCAAGTTATTTCGTATTGCCAACTACGAGTCATAGCTGTACGCCCTCTAGCGTGTTCCCATACATCTGGTCAATCCCCACTGCCAGTATGATCATTGGAAGGCTCTTCATCATTGCCAAGATTATCAACATTAATAGAAAATGCTTTATCCCTACTATGAGTATACTCGTAGCTGGCAATGGGGAGGACATCTGTGACTACGAGTATGCTCGTAGCTGGCAGTCAGCGTGTTAACAGTTGAATATTTTAGACCATTTTGACACAAACGTGAGGAAAACGCAGGCTTCCTTGACTTGTATTTGGTGCAAGACTCTTAGGACTTGCAGATAGTGCCATTTGGTTTCCTTGGCTAATCATGATATCAGTCCTTCTGTCCCCAGAATTCAGGCTTGAGATAATTCCTGAAAAGTGTATTTGTATGCCCCCCCCCCAAAGAAAGGACCCTTGCAATTTGGTTAACCCTTGAAAAATTATGTGGGGCCTTTAAAACCCCAGTTTTCAGCTCACCTGTGAGCTTTAGTCATGACGTGGGGTCTGTTGTCGTCGGCAGTGGGGTAGTCCGTTTAGGAGGGTACATTTCGTAACCGCTGGGTCTATTGGCACCAAACTTGGTACCTATGTGCCCCAGGTCAGATGACCGAAGACACCAAGTTTCGTTCAAATTTGATTCCTGGCTTGGCCACCAGGGGGCTAAAACGAAAACTTGAAGTGCTATTTTGCCTTAACCAGATTTAACATTTGTCATTTGTGACCCACTCTGGCAAAAGCAGACGCATGTCGCTCTTACCTTGGCAGGTTGAGACCAAATGTTTGTCAGTTTCAGTATTGTCTGCCTATTGTGAAATCTGAAACAGTCTATTTCTTCCATTCTCTTCTGGTGTCAGCTTAGTTCATAGGGGGCTCACCTTCTGAGCAAGATGCGTCTGCTTTTGCCCCAGAGCGGGTCACATTTGTTCTTCGGGTACTTTCACGTTCACCCAGGTGAGTACATGGTCCATGAACCATTTCACTGAGGGATCGACTAGGAACTGTGAGACTCATTTCTATCTTTGATATTGTTTGAATGGTCAATCTTTGATAGTAACTGAATGCATGGTCAGTCTATGAAGTTGATTTGAACAGTCAGTCCGACTCTTACGTGATAAAAAACATCGCGACTGATGTAGTTTATAAAGTCTATTTTCAGTATCTTTTATCCTGATATAATAACAGACTGTCTCGTCATTTTTTATCCAGTTTCCTCAAATCAATCACGACTGTTTTGATGAAATGGTAAAAACATGCTTTCTATGTTAACCTAATTGATATGTGAATGTCTATGATGATGTGAAGTGGCTTAAAAAACTTCAGGTCATTGTGCGGATGGAGTTAGCTTCTGTCAAGTCTTAGCCAAATCATTAGCCAAGTCACTGTTCAGTGAGCCAAATTTTCCATTCTAATGGATTTTCTGTTTTAAAAATTTTAGCCAAATGTTTGAAGTTTTTAGCCAAATCAGAGGTGAAATAGCCAGAAAGGCGATTCGGCACATATTTGTATTTCCGTCAGGGCCGAAGCCATAGCATTATTGGCCCTGGTAAGTACTGAGATGAGGCCATCTCAAGCTACTCATGTTCCTCACTTGGATGGGGTCTTTTACTTGTCCTTGCAAAAAACGAGGTACAAGGCGCCACGGCTTACTGTCACATGCCAGTGGCGGATCCAAGGGGGGGCGGTAAAATCGGTCGGCATACAGTNCCGGGAATGAAATCCCATATATGGCCCGGGCTGGATTTGAACCTGGGACCTGCCGCTTGCTAAGCAGACGTGATAACCACTTGGCTATCAGGGATTTGGCAAGTGGGTAGTGCCATCCCCATCCTCGTCAATGACATACAGATGGCATTGGCTGCAGTGGATAAAGTTTCTCAGGATTTTCTCCAAACTTTTCATTTCTGCAAAATCTCTCCAACAATCATCGTCTGAATGTGAAACAGAATCTGTCTTCCCATCAACTGCCAACGGCTCACATGACCCGCTGTGTTTCAATTTATATGCAAAACTTGCAATATGAAGAAACGAGAAGCTGTGAATGGGTAATGAAGGATAGAGTTTGTTGAGTCTTCTTGGATTCAATCTTGTGGTTCATATTGTCCTGTCTTAAAGTGGGGGACAATCTCATAGCTTGTCTTCTTCAGTCTAAAAGTTAAACTTTTAGGGCCATATTCACCAAGGGTGATCATCGCGCGATTAAGACTTAGACGCGTGTAACTTCACTAAATGCACACACTTCCACCATGCTTTTGAAGAAGGTACACGCGTCTAAGTCTTAATCGCGCGATGATCACCCTTGGTGAATTCGGCCCTAAAAGTTTTGGGTTTATAGTCTGATATCAACAACGGTAGAGATTCTCATCCGACTTTACACTTTAACCCCAGTCTGTCCTGAAACCTTTCAGTAGAACTCATGTGCTCATTCAGCGCTACAATCGAGCATTTCTGACCAGTACCCATTTATACACCTGGGTGGAGAGAGGCCAGTGAGGCAAAGTGACTTGCCCAAAGTCTCACGCCACAGTGGGATTCGAACCCGGGACCCTCTGACCGCTTGTCGCAGACCCAAACCACTACACAACCACGCTTCTCAGTCCTGCAAAAAAGTAATGGCAGATAAGATTAAGGTACCGTCTCCGAGTCCCTCCGACGACCTACTCCGTGTTTGGATGTTGACTTTTGAACTGCCCCCTCATCTCGCGTAGAAATTTACAATCTTCCAGACAAGATATCATCTTATATACCGAAAAATAAGATATCATCTTATATACCAAAAAATTGAGTGATTAGATTGTTTGCTGGAAGAATGCAGGCAAACTTCTTTGGCAACATTTCATCTTTCTTTAGTCTCGGCAACTTTCTCGTGCCTTACTTTAGTGAAAAAGACAAGGCTGGCACTTAGGCTGTCTTCTTTAGCTCTGCCGAAGTGAATGTAGGTGGGTGAGGTAGGTTCTTTTGTTGGTATATTGCTTCCAGGCAAAAGAAGGTATCATAATTTGCCCACAATTGCACATTTTCGGAGCGATTGCACACCTTTACAAAGAAGATTTTTTTCCTCATGGCTGGAGAATTCCCTCGAGTCCTTTCATTGGGAAACTGAATAGATGAAATGAACACTAATGATATCAAAGGGGCACAAAGCAGGCAGTCGTTCCAATACATTATGTTATGGCTGCCACAATAGCAAAATTTCCTCATTTTGTTACCAGAACTATACAGAATCTGGAACCGTGTCAAGTCAGGTTGGCCAGATTGGTAATGCATTCTCTACATCTTGACTACAGGAAGCTTCGACGAAGGTGAAATCGACTTACCACTGGAAATCTGCAATTAGTAATTGAATTGGTTGAGAATAATGGAAGAGAAGGGGAAATCGGAGTCGTTACGTGATTTGATATCCGACCGGGATATTCTTGGTTTAACAGGTACTGCGAGTAATTGGAGCTCTTACGCATGGATCGTGTTGACGACATCTTTTTCTGCGCAAATCCTACATTCTTTAAGAAACAAATGGTAGAATAAATGCGCATAATATTGACATCAAAGAAACTGGAGTTATTTTAAAATTCTTAAAGTTGGGTTTTGCCCCCTGATCTTTTACGTAGCGTCCCTCGGCAGTGAATAACATTTCCTAAATGCCTGGTGAAATCAGTGTGTCGTCTTCTTAAAAGCATGTTTTCCAGCAGGAAATACCCGAGACGCATAAAAAAGGGATTAATCGTAAGACAGGCATCATTTCCGAGATGAAACACTATCATATGAGTTGCTGACATTTTCAGATAGGCAAAAACTGATCGTGCGCGCTCATTCCTCATACTGTAATCGCTGGGTTGTGAAAGAACGGGCACGGTAGACGATACGTTCATTGATGATGAAGGTCTTGAAAAGTTATTTACAAACTGTCTCATCAGCTCTGATCTGTGGCGATTGAAGGATTCAACAGCCACAAAGAGGCTGTCTGGCCTCTCCGCTGGGTTTCTGCCAGCGGGGGCTACGGGGGGGGGGGGGGTAAAAATTTCCCCATTGCTTGAAGAAAGGGGTATGTACCCCGTACCCCCATTCTCAGTCTTCTATTAACAGGCCAGTTTCANTGTACCCCGTACCCCCATTCTCAGTCTTCTATTAACAGGCCAGTTTCACAGGGCGGTACCACCCTGTTAAAAATTCAGGTCATTTTACCACCCTGTTCAAATTTTTACCACCCTGTTTAAAAATGTAACTTGCAATGCATTTTCTATTGCACCACCCTGTTTGAATTTCACTCCCACCCTGTTTGAAAATCCAGGGCCTTAAAATCATAGGAAAATGCAGTCATCCCACCCTGTTTGGAAAAATTTCTGGCTTGAACACTGATTCTGTCTGCTGAGCAATACAGGCTTCTTCCAAATGTCCGGAAATGAATTTTTCAGGGCTCAAAAACAGATTTTTCTGAGGAAGGTCCCCAGAGCCCCCACCTGATGCCACATGAGCTCTTGTACCCCCTTCTTTCAATAGAAGCAGTCAGCCGTGCATATTGCCAAAAGATGGCAGCAAAGTTCTAGCAGACCAATACACAGGAAAATCCACGCGATTGATACTCGATCACGAATGAATGGGTCCGCTATATGCATTGAATTGGGCTGTAGTGACACCTATTGGTCAACTCAATGACAGCTCCTATTTCTGGCAGAAACCCTGCTCTAACGCGTGACCCAACCCTAGGCGCTGCAGGCGCGGATCCAAGGGGAGGGCACCCTCGGCCTGTGCCCCCTCTATTTTGTGGAAAATCTTTAAAATTGACCGGGAAATTTCGAAATTTTGAAAAAATGTTAAAATTTGACCGAGGTTTTCCATGATGTGCCCCCTCTTTCCCATGATTCTGGATTCGCCCCTGTGCTGGACTGAGTTGGTCGTCAATGCTTCACTGCTCGTCTTGGTATTAACCGAGAGGAACCGTCTTCTTCCCTGGGTAAAGATTGGTGACATTTACGTACGATATAAAAAACTCGCCTTATCCATCTAAGGAAAGAACAGCAGGAAGGATGCGAAGGATTAGATAAGAAAGGTAGAGTTATTCAGCTGAATACTTTCTGTATTCATTCGCAGGAGGGGGTTGAAGGGAGTGACAGTCTGTGATCTTTTAAACTTTGAAGACATTAGATGATAAATGGTTGTTTTTCTGCCGATGTAGCATGAATAAATTACAAATTTGTTGAAGAGGGAGTTGAGTTTATTGGGTTTGTGTCATGAGGAGTAGCAGTACAGGCACTTGTATGTTGATAAATGAATGGAGAAAATCAGACAAGAAATGCTGGGTGTACACGGATGGACGGACGGAACACTTTTTGAAACACGTGTTTCAAAAAGTGTTCCGTCCGACACCAGAAAATTTTCACCATTCGTTTGTCTACTGGTGAAAGGCTGTTTCTTGAAACTCTACAATATTCATGTCAGATCTAGGTATCATGGAGCTCTAAATTATGGCACTCCAAACTAATTGATCAGCAGAAAGTAGTTTTGGTGTCGGACGGAACGATAGATTTTGCTGGTAAGCTCAATATTTTTTATACCCTCCTACAAATGAGTGTACACTGTACATCCCAGATGGAGAAACTACCGTAATAGGTAAAGGTCTATATTATCAAATACTACATTTGATTTTTGGAAAATCAATGGCACATAAAATATTTGTGATCATTTCAAAGTTAAATTTTGCCCCATTTTCTTGGGTGACCAATTTTGAAACACACCCCGCTATCGTTTACCGTTTGAACTAACTGTGACGAAATTAACAAGAGTTCTGTAAAAGGTTCACCAATCGTTTAGTAAGTGTACCAGTAATGGCTGCTCTAGAAGAAACATCAGAAATGGGAAGATAATCCTTATCGCTAAGGATCGCAGACCTTAAAATAACCGTGTGATCGATCCAGCCATGCCAGCAGGAGGAGATAAGTGGGCCATTATAGCCAAGCTTTTACGCTCATTTTCTGATCTCAAGGGTGCTGCGTAATGAACCACACATTATCTGCACATCACACGTTTAATTGAGTGGAATGGAAGGACCCACCCTACTGGAGGAGGATCTAGAGTTTTGGCTTCATCAAGGCCAAGGTGTCGGGATGGCGCAGTGGAAACATCGGCGCCTGCCACCACTGAGGTCGCGGGTTTGATCCCCGGTCGTGCAAGTGGCTTTATGTGGTAGAGAGGGTGATCTCTCCTCGACATTTTCTCCGGGGGCTCCAGTTTCCTCCTACATATCGTTAATATCGTCCAATATTGTTTGATGAGTACCTATATGTATATAACGCCCTAAGTGGGCACTGGCACTCCTGAAATAATATTTTTTAAGGCCAACCACTGGAACTTGCGTTCAGCGGTGGACTTGGGGATTTCAGGGACCTGGACCTGGGGTCTAATATTCCTCAAATTGGAAGAAGAGCCTTCATCATGATTGCTGGCATTTGGAAATATATGAGAGAGGACTCCCCAATATGTGCCAGAAGTGCCATTTGACCCCTGATATGAGGAGCTTTGGTAACCTAGTGTTATCATGTCTGCTACGAAACGGCAGTCCCGGGTTTGAATCCAGCCTGGGCCATATGGGATAAAGCATCCCTGGCTCTTCAGTCCGTCACATGGGACAGTATAAAGCCGTGGTGCCTTGTACACCCTTTGCAAGGGCAAGTAAAAGATCCCATCCAAGTGAGGAACATGAGTAGCTTGAGATGGCCTCCTCCGTACTTACCAGGGCCAATAATGCTTTGGCTTCGGCCCTGATGGAAAACCTAATACAAATACCCCTGATATGAGTACTCCAACTTGAACTGATGTAACTTTGAGCTGAAATTGTCTTTGAAAAGGAGATCAAAACCAGTTGAATGTCCTTGGGATCTTCTACGTGATAGGTTGTCTGTCAACCAACACAGCCGTGACTTGTCTCCGCCACGGAGAAATATCACCGCTACAGGTGGATCATTCATCTAAAACTCTGGGCTTAACAGGCGTGAAATTAAAGGCAATTTCATTAGTGGGAGGACGGCGCCGTGGTGTAGTCCACAACATTGCGATTTGAAGGTCATTAACTCCTTTTTTCCGGGATATGAAATTAACATTGAATAACATAAGGTTCTATTTAACCCTTAGAGCGCCGTTACTAAGCATACTCGGTACGACAATTCTCTTTTTTAGGACCGTTACCGAATATACTCGGTAAATGTTCTAAAATTCAAATTTCAAAACAAATGCATTTTTGGCAATTTTGTTTTTTCAAGAAAAAATTTTTTTTTCTCAAAAAAAACCCCGGTCACAGGGGAAGGAAAAGTAGAAAAAACACGGTGCTCTAAGGGTTAAATACACCGATTTCACATCTCACACGATCGCAGCGCCCCTGGTAGAATTTGGCTTGGTCACTTCCGTTTTCAACCTCACTACCAGGAGTAAGGCAAATATTTCCTAGATCGAGGTTGAAAAACACGTGTTGCTTCCAGATACCGCCACCAGGGATCCATCCATCCCCTGGTGGCGGCATTGGGAACCAATGCGCACAATTCAACCTCGATCCAGGAAATTTTTGCCCGTACTCCTGGTAGTGAGGTTGAAAACTTAAGTGGCCAAGCCAAATTCCACCAGGGGTGCTGCGATCGTGCGAGATGTGAAATCGGTGTATTGGACGTAGAAAATACGGCAGTAATAGTTGAACAATTGATATGAATGATGTGACAATGATAATTGCTTTAGCGGCAGTGTCTGATGACCAAGTTCATTTGCAATCACAAAGCAGTAAATTGCACACAGAAGCCATTAGATTGGAATATCCCGGGTATCCCCTGGGGCTGGACGCTATTAGACCTGTTGCTCATCAGTGACTGATGACCTGACTAGCATATCACCAACATGGCTGAACATTGTTGTTTGACCATGGAGATGGCGCGATTGGTGAAATGTTGGCGGAATTTTTGACCATGGAGATAGACCATGGAATAGAAGCACCCATGTGAAAACTCAGCACCTTGCTGACTCTTAGACGGGTGTGTGCAGCTTGGTCGACAGTGTCTGTTATTCAGGACTATCAGTTNTTCAGAAGGGCACAGTGCAAACTTTGTAAAAAGGACACTTCAACCTAGAAAAGGGCACTTTTCATTCGCGACATTTCTACTAACGGAATTTGAGAAGCTTGTCAGTTAAAAAGGTCTCTATAACTCCAGTCAACAGCCAATTTAAGCCAGTTTCTAAGGTGATATGACCAAAAGGGACCATGGCAAAGGGTTTGGGAGGTACTACATGTAAAACCTTAAAAAAATTGGGGGGGGGGCACGGTGCCCTAGGGGGATAAAAGAGGCACAGAGGCGCCCCTTTTAGCGGCATGGCACAGCGCCTGTCTAAAA
This sequence comes from Notospermus geniculatus, assembly GCA_002633025.1. NCBI lineage: Eukaryota > Metazoa > Nemertea > Pilidiophora > Heteronemertea > Lineidae > Notospermus > Notospermus geniculatus. The sequence goes on from NMRB01000508.1 coordinate 100,102, forward strand.
TGGCCTAGATATAACCCTTAATATCGTACAAAAAGGGAACATAACTCAATATAAAAACGTGTTGTTGTGAAGGCCTTCTTCATATCCATCATTCCATGATAGATTTTTGTCCTCGACAGTCAATAGATGGATTTTTGTCACATCTAATTTGTTCCTCCCTTGGCGCGCGAGATTTATCACCTACTTTACATTCTGATGTCTTCATCAATAATCGGGTCACGCGATGGGTGTTGTGTCTCTGGAACCGTTTGATGACTTGGCTGCAGCTCCACAGCCTTCAAAGCACAAGATGTACGGCAATGTGCCTACTGTTCATTCCACATCCCAGTGGCGCGAGGTTTATGGCCGATATCTCCGCAACTGCTGGGTCAGATTTGGCGTACCATACATCAATCGATTTGTCTCTTTTGCCGCTACAGCCATCATCGCTGTCATTTTCCCTAAAAACGTGACAGAAAAAAGTTCTTTCACCAGTCACTGTTTGTGTTTACGGCCGAAATGGCAGCCATTTTGAAATGACGCAATGCATCGCGCATGTTTAAACTGCACTGAACACCGTAGTGAAATGAAATGGGTTTTGAGAAGGGGATCCGTTATGTCGGCCTTACGCGAAAAATGAAGATAGCAGAAAGATACCGACAAGAAAGACAAGTCAATTGATGTAAGGTATGTCAAATTTGACCCAGCGATTGCAGAGATATCGGCTGAAAACCTCGCACCACTGAGATGTGGAATGAACAGCAAATCTCATCATACGTAATGAGTCTTCGACCATAAATCACACCTGACTGGTTCATCGATCGTTCATCCACCCCCTCCACTTCTGTGATCAATCATCGATCCTCTGTGTGAAATGCCAGCCTGTCATCGGAATATCTCATCAAAAATTGCTGTGGAAAAAAGCCTGATTAAGTCTTAGTTAATCTTTTCTTCTGATATCATTCATCTCTGCTACGCTCGTCTGGGCCTGGCGTCTTCATCAAACTTGCTGTGTGGTCATGTTTGTATGATGGAGCTGTGGGCAACCAGGCACGGATCCAGAGGGGGGCGCACTGGGCGTGCCTCCCCTTTTGGCCAACAAATCTGTAAAATCGACCATGAAATTCTGGAATTGGGCGCAAATTTCAATGTTCCTAGCACAGGGCGCAAACAGGTGCGGATCCAGAGGGGGGCACACCGGGCGCGCCTCCCCTTTTGGCCAACAAATCTGTAAAATCGACCATGAAACTCTGGAATTGGGCGCAAATTTCAATGTTCCTAGCACAGGGCGCCTCCTCTTTTCCCCAATCCTGGATCCGCCCTGACAAACCAAACATCTCAACTCTTCGAGGGTGCGGGCGACAGCAACTGGAACCACACCATAAAGCTGCTTCCCAAAAAGGCTGAGGCTGTGAAATGGCCGTAGCAGTGGAAAGACGTCCATATTAAAATGGTCAGGACCGTTTCTAGACAGCTACTGGAACCACACCATAAAGCTGCTTCCCAAAAGGCTGAGGCTATGAGAATGGTCGTAGCAGTGGAAAGACGTCCATATTAAAATGGTCAGGACCGTTTCTGGACAGCTACTGGAAGCACACCATGAGGCTGCTTCCCCAAAAGGCTGAGGCTATGAAATGGTCATTGCAGTAGAAAGAGGTCCAAGTGGTCAAGGCCCATTTCTAGACAGCTACTTGAACCACACCTAAATCTCGAGGACCCTGATAGCCTATTGGTTATCATGTCCACTTAGCAAGCGGCAGGTCCCGGGTTCGAATCCAGCCCGGGCCATGTGGGATTTCATTCCCGGCTCTTCACGTCCGTCGCATGGGACAGTAAGCCGTGGTGCCTTGTACTTTGTGTCTTTGCAAGGGCAAGTAAAATACCCCATCCAACTGAGGAACATGAGTAGCTTGTGATGGCCTCCTCCGTACTTACCAGGGCCAATAATGCTATAGCGTCGGCCCTGACGGAAAAATGAAATACGAATACACCTAAATCTGCTTACCAACAATACAGAAGCAATGCGAGAAGGACGACTGTGAACTGACCGTAGCAGATGAAAAATGCCCATCTTACCACCGTTTCTACTTTCCATGATTAGACTACTGCGTGTTGCGGTGAGTGGTGCAGCATTCGCAGGGTTAGGAGAGTCTGTTGACAGTGCTTCACGTTGGAAATCTGCAGAAGCGCAATTGGTTGAGCTCCTCAAAGGTGCGAGGAGAGCTGTTCACACTCGTGAAATTTGATGGTCAGTTACTTCAAAATGCCGAGGAGTGCGGTCAATCGAGCTCTTCGGTGCAATTTTGCAGGCCTGCAGGGGCGCGAGCATGATTGCGCCCGTCTTATGTGAAGCACTGCGTTGATGGTTCAGCGAATTTGGCGCATTAGTTATCCTAATGTCTTAGAAGACCACACTGCTCAGCATAAAATGCAGCAGACTTACATCGATGTAGTTAACAGTGAAGACAAAAAGTCCTTTGAGAATTCTTTCAGATTGCCTTCCAACTCGATGTAAGATGTGAACTCGGCTACTGACTGGTAGTATCTTTACTGTCAGACATTTGACCCTTCTTTGGTATGCAAACATGCAGCGCTTAATGTACCGTACACCCTATTAGGGACATGTTCCAGTCGTGAATATTTTACGACACCATTACAGATATCTTCCTGGCTGGGCAGTTTAGCTGGGAGCACCAGTCTGTCACAGACGGTCTTATCGTAATGAGCTTGTCAAGGTTCAGTGAGTGGGCTTTGGCCAGAAAAATAAGCCTTTTGGCAGCTGGGCAATGTACATGTACTTCTGAAGGTAGACAGCCTTCTCTGTTCGTCCATCAATCCTTGAAATGAACGGAAGGGCTGCACCAGAGGATAGCTGCAGTGTCCAAAGATCAAGCATTGATGTCTTGGCATCAACCCACCTGAGCTCAGACAATCACCAATCTTGTCAATGGTACCCACACCAACATGTCCATCTGTCCCCGAACGTGAGATCGAGGGACTTGGATCAAGATAAGTCATGGACACCTTGAGACTCTTGAGTTCCTAAGCTTCACATGACTACAGAGAGTCCTAAGCTTCACATGACTACAGAGTCCTAAAAGCTTCACTTGACTACAGAGAGTCCTAAGCTTCACATGACCACATAGTCCTAAGCTTCATATGACTACAGAGTCCTAAAAGCGTCACTCGACTACAGGGAGTCCTAAGCTTCACACGACTACAAAGAGTCCTAAGCTTCACACGACTATACAGTCCTAAGCTTCACATGACTATACAGAGTCCTAAGCTTCACGTGACTACAGTGAGTCCTAAGCTTCAATGACTACAGAGAGTCCTAAGCTGCACGCGACTACAGAGAGTCCTAAGCTTCACGTGACTACAGAGAGTCCTAAGCTTCACATGACTACAGCGAGTCCCATGATTACAGAGAGTCCTAAGCTTCACGGACTACAGAGAGTCCTAAGCTTCACATGACTACAGAGTCCCCTAAGCTTCACGTGACTACAGAGAGTCCAAAGCTTCACAGGACTACAGAGAGTCCTAAGCTTCACATGACTACAGGGAATCCTAAGCTTCACGTGACTACAGAGAGTCCTAAGCTTCACGTGACCACAGAGAGTGTATCTTGCAATTCTACCCTCAAGAAAGAAACAGCAGAAGTCACCTAAGCAAGGAAATGCAAATTTTTCTAATCCTCTGCCTGTGCCTTGACAGCAGTATTCGACACGGCCATTTCCGAATGAAATCTCAACCAAAGCTTTGATCTTCGTTCTCCCACTTGATGAAATTCTAAATGTAGGAGAGGATTAGTCCTTGATCTTAAGTTCAAAGGAATTTTTTCTTCACCACAACTACCAGTAGTTGCATCTCGTATGCCTGCGCTTCGAGTCTGATCCCATGGGCCAATGGACCTTTATAGTATTAAAATAAACTTATAATATTTTGCTTGTTTCTTGTAGTGCTTGGATTTCAGATTTTGAAAAGTGATGAAGGTTTTTATTCTGGAGACATGAATATCTCTCATCTTGGCAGCATCTAAATCTGAAAGCTACAGTTCATTCCAAATCCCAGTGACGCGAGGTTTTCAGCCGATATCTCTGCAACGGCTGGGTCAAATTCAACATACCATACATCAATTAACTTGTCTTTCTTGCCCGTATCTTTCTGCTATCTTCATTTTTCATGTAAGGCCGACATAACGGATCCCTTTCTCAAAACCCATTTCATTTCGCTATGCTGTTCAGTGCAGTTTACACGTGCGCGATGCATTGCGTCATTTCAAAATGGCCACCATTTCGGCCGTAAACACAAACTGTGATTGGTGAAAGAACGTTTTTCTGTCACATTTATAGGGAAAATGACAATGATGATGCCTGTAGCGGCAAAAAAGACGAATCGATTGATGTATGGTATGTCAAATTTGACCCAGCAGTTGCGGAGCTATCGTTGATAAACCTCGCGCCACTTGGAAGTGGAATGAAGAGTAAATCTGAAAGCTAGAACGATGTTAGCTGCAGTCATCTGAAAGAAAGTCACGGAGATGATGCGACTACTCCCAGTACTGGCATTCCGATTTTAGCTCTAGACTGACATACTGGTTTTCCTGGTATGGTTTTTCTGATGAATGGTTCAGAAAGAATATCTGTCGTACCGGGAAGATGAATGGCAGATTTTTCATTCATAACTAAGAAAGGACACAGATGACGTACATGATGTATACATAGAATGAGTTATTTTCATGTCCATTCATTAGGTTAAAGTGTCACCTTCAATGTAAAGGGGAGGAAAATGATGTAAGAAGAAGGGAAGACATATAAGTTGTGGTTACATTACATAAATCCCTGTGCTTACCCCGGGGATTTTGCGGTTACACCTATAAATCGCCGAGTCTAAATAGACCCGTGCTTACATGTATTAGCCACAGCGAGCTCAAAGGGGCAACGCCGGGTCTATTTTAGACACGGGTATTTTATGTAGTGTAAATGTGAAATTCTCATGTCTACCTGTAGTTTCGAGGACCCCGACAGACGGCGATGCAAATCGATGAGTCATGCGCATGCGTGTAGGCTATTTCACACCTCCAGTAGCCACTTGATTACGGAGAGTTGCCTACATGCAGTGCCCCTATCGCCGGGTTACGGAACTTATTACCAATCGCATTTTAAGTAGTGTAACTGCTCGCCGTGTCAACGCCGTGTTTTTTCTGGTTCGGAAAAACCTGTGTCTCAAAAAGCACGGGGATTTTAGATAGGTGTAGCCAGGGCAATAAGAATTTGATGAACCCAGTCTCATCAAGAACCATTGTTTGGTCTCCCTCTTATTAACAAAGTTTACCTATCTTGTTACTTACAAGTGGCCCACAAGGTTTCATTACAGCTCCTGTCTCTCTTGTTGCCCCAGCTCTCAGCTTTCCTATAGAACCATCAGGAAAAGTAATTACAGAGAGAAAAAGCACTTCTAATGTTCATTTGTTGATCCACCTGCCATAAAAATGGGAGTAATCTGCGGAAGAGCTGGTAGGAGAATGTACATGTTGTGAGGGGTTCGTGATCCATGTCGGTGGAGCGATTACCTTTAATGGGCCATTGTTCTTGGCGCAGCTGCAGCCCTGTGTTAAAACCTGCCTCCTATTCACATTTGTGACCCTCTCTAGCAAAAGTAGGCGCATGTCGCAACTGAGGAAAAGGCTAACGGCCTTACAACACAGTAGCTGAAATGTACGTCTCTGCAGGTTGACAATAGTAGTGGACAGCAGTGGTAATACTGTAAACTGTGAAATTTTTGCGGCGCTAATTGTTTGCAATTTTCATACTTCACAAACTCACGAAGAATAAATTTCACGATATGGCCCTTGAGTTAAGGCCCAGTGATTTTCGCGCGATTTAAGTTCGCGTTTTGACCCCTCATCTTGAAAATTTCACGGTTTATGGTAGTTGATTAAATCATAAAGGAATCAAACATAAAGGTTTAACTGCGAACGATGAAGTAACTGAGGGATACACTTCATGTGTTGCCACCAGATGTCTCTCACTGCCTGAATTTTGGCTTTACGTAATAGGCACGAGCTTCAACTTCTTTGTGGTAGTGGGGTACATGAATCTGTCAACCTGATGCCTTGAATTCCTTTTCTGAGGATAACACAGCTATGTTCAACACAATTACTTGTAGTGTTCCATGTGCAAATGTACGTTAGCCTATTCACATGTACACAGATGACCCTGCGCTCTCATCGTTCGTGGGGTTCTCATTAATTCAGTCCTTTTGTATCATAAGATCAACTAGTCAGATTTCAACAAAATTTGCAGTAAACATGCAGAAGGGTCTTGCATATCATATGGAAGAGTCATAATTCAAATCTGTTCAGGTTTAAAGGGATACTGTCCACATTTATAAAATGCTAAATTTGTTAGCTGAACCTTTATGTTTGATTCCTTTATGATTAAATTGATGACCAATGATGATCACCTGCAACAAGCGCCTGCTTGCTAGAGCGCAAGTCACATTTGGGAGGCCCTGCCCCCTGCCTAAACTTCTGGACAAGAACAACCGAAATGATGGCGACAAGTGCATTTTGGGAAATATCACATCCAAGAATACGAAGAATTCATATTGCTGAGAACCGTCTAAACAATCAAGTCCCGAAAGCCAAATAAAACATGATATTAGACACTGTAGCTACGCAATCTAATTGATTTTCATATTCTGTTGGAATAGCTCGGGGTCCAGAGTAAACAGTAATAATGAACGCTTTTCACCCCGAGGCCCATCAGGGTCTTCGGGGTATTGTCATCACGCTGGCGGCTGTCTGTGCGTCGTCTGTCGTCGTCCGTCGTCGTCCGTCGTCGTCCGTCGTCGTCCGTCGTCGTCGTCACGCAAACGACGTGAACGCTCTAACTTGAGAATGCTTCAGAATTTTCACCTCAAATTTGGTATGGTGATACCTCATGACATGACGCTTCTCGCTATTGAAAATCGGCCGGATCTGATTCATACTTTGGCCACCAGGGGGCACATAGTGAAAACACAAAATTTGCGATTACTCCTGAACTGGTCATCGAAACTTCATGAAATTTTTATGGTGGGTGTATCCAGTCAAGGTACACAACATATCAGACGGGTTTTTGATTACACCTACATTTCAAAGCGACAGAGGTCAAAAGCTGATATCTGATTGGTCAACGACGTGAACGCTCTAACTTGAGAATGCTTTGGATTTTTAGTCTCCAATTCACTCACAATATCAACTGCAATTACCTAAAACCACCAACCCTCCAGATAACAAATTAATGTACAACTACTTCATTTCAGCTTCATTACAGGGTATACCACTTCCCATATCTTCTTTCAGTAAAACACACATGCCGAGGGGTTACGCCCGCAACAGCGGGGCTATTTTCTAACCCATATCTCCCCTCAACTCATATCTCGGCTGTGGCAGACAGGTTATTAGATTTCTCAAGGTGAAATTACGGATATGGATATGGGTGCCATTACGGATAGGCATATTTGCTATCTAATGTAATATCTCCTTGCAGTTTGAGTTTGCACAGTGTGTTACCACTCCAATGCTGATTAGGCTTGGTGGATTCAATCCTACATTTATTCCAGAAATGTCCAGGTCAGGTGTAGATGTCAACTTTGATCTCAATCCGCCAACTTGCCACACTCGCTGTACATAATTGCTAGGCCTTGTGTACATCGGCATTGCGACTGGAAGCAACTACCGAACCGGCATTGGCGTTTCCAGCAACGGTTGGCGACTACCTGGAACCAGCAGCAACTGATCAGATGCTCAAACAGGCCGATGTATGCGCACCGGCAACGCTATTGCCGACCGTTGCCGCTAGTTCCAGCCAGTTGCTCATGTTCTACTTGTTGCCAACGGTTGCTTCTAGTCGTCTTCAGTTGCTTCCGATGTACGTGCACTGGCAATGAATTTCCTCGTTTGTGGAGCATACCTGGTCATGTGATGGAATCATGTGACCCACAAAATGACTCCCGAGTGGTCCGATCGGAAGACATCGACAATTTCCGTGTGGCATTCGGTACCATTGCCTGTCCGATGTGCGCGCTCCAGATTGAAGTCTGGATTGTACCACTTGTTGCCACAATAGCCAGTCGTAACCGATGTACGTGGAACGCATACATCGATAGGGAATGTTGCATTCAGTTGCTTCCAGTCGCAAGGCCGATGTACGCTCGGCTTTAGAGACCAATGTTTGCAGCCACGAGGCCAGCGCTTTCGGAATGGTGAGCCTTTCTCAAGATAGATACCGCATCGATCTCAACATGGAAAGGAAGGCCCACTTTGCTATTGTACTCGCGTGAACTTAGCGAGAATTGTCCTGGGAATGGACCAGATGGATCTTGTTATGCTCTCAGTGCAGGAAATGTGACCTAAGAGGTGACACAGCAATAGCAATAATGGTGGATGTTAAAAAAAGGACAGCGCAGCCTGAAAAAAGACCTTGTGCTAAAGTTGCCTTGAATGATGCAAGACGATTGTAAATTAGCTGATAACTGAGACGCCATGCTGATCGGAAATGCAGAGGTGATAAACAGCGATACGCCGAATTGAAACTGGCCAATCTTCTTCCACGCCAACCTTTCACCCACCGCATGTAACATGATTTCAAAGCCGATATTTCTCACTACCATGTGCCGGGCTCGAATGAGAGATAGTGATTACAGATTTGCCAATAGTGAGACAAGGGGACATAATCCCTTGTGACATTTCTCAGGGGCTGGGAATGGAGGGGTCTGACGGGTGGAGACAGCGTGGATATAAAGGGGAAATGATCACACAGGAGTAAGGAAGAAGCAGCAAAGAAAGGTTTGAACCTAGTGAACAAAGGTTGGAATCAAGCAAATAAAGGTTGAAACCTAATGAAGAAAGGTTGGAACCTAGCGAAGAAAGGTTGGAACCTAGCGAAGAAAGGTTGAACCTACTGAAGAAAGGTTGGAACCTTGCAAAGAAAGGTTGGAACCCAGCGAAGAAAGGTACGGTTGAAACCCAGTGAAGAAAGGTTGGAACCTTGCGAAGAAAGGTTGGAACCTAGCGAAGAAAGGTTGGAACCTCGTGAAGAAAGGCTGAACTTGCTGAAGAAAGGTTGGAACCTGGTGAAGAAAGGTTGGAACCTAGCGAAGAAAGGTTGGAACCTAGCGAAGAAAGGTTGGAACCTGGCAAAGAAAGGTTGGAACCTGGCAAAGAAAGGTTGGAACCTGGCAAAGAAAGGTTGGAACCTAGCAAAGAAAGGTTGGAACCTGGCAAAGAAAGGTTGGAACCTGGCAAAGAAAGGTTGGAAGCTAGCAAAAAAGGTTGGAACCTAGGGAAGAAAGGTTGGAACCAAGCAAAGATTGGAGCAACGGAAGGCCGGAACCTGCCTGTTGACAAGGAAAGCAATGCTGTGGTGCTTGCCACAGGACATGGCAATGCAGAGTGGGCTTGTGGGTACCACCCTGACAGTCTGAATGTCAGTTTTTTTCGATGGAGCAGAGACTTGGTTGGCTTCTTGTCAGCATCCTGCTCATTTATTTGCCAGATATCAATGCTTCCTGCTCAACTTTTGTTCTGTGCTTCGTAGGTTTCATCGATTGGGTCTAATTGAATATCCGAGCACCCAGAAGTTCCTGGGTTAATTTTCCATCACGGGTGGATGATTCTAGCAATACTTGTGTGGTTTCTATCACAATTTTGGTTAAGTGACAGTGGTTAATGGTGTGTTTTGTAGATAAATCTACCCAATGGTTATCAACCAAGGGATTGTATTCAGCACGGGGACTTGTTTTTATGGTGACAAATCAAATTATGTATGGACAGTTGGGGGTTTAGTGGAGTAGCATGGGATATCTCTTTGAGCTTGGGTGGCTTTCGAACTCCTTAGGGTCCATACTGACAGTGGACCCTGGTATAGCATACTGTAAACCGTGAAATTTTCGTGAGCGTTTTATTTTCGCGACGAGGGGTCAAAACACGAACTTAAATCGCGCGAAAATTGCTGGGCCTTAAAAATTTCTGAAGCTTAGGGCCATATCGCGAAATTTATTCTTCCCGAATTTGCGAAGTACGAAAATCGCGAACAATTAGCTCCGCGAAAATTTCACGGTTTACAGTATCAGTTGTTGCAAGCTGCATCTACTCAGTAGACTCAGACTTTCGTGTCCATACTTTTCCCACGCAAAAGACCAATAACATTCCTAGCTACATTGCCTTGAATTCTTGCTCCGCCGTTTGACTATCGGACAGTTGGACACTTGACGTGGGCGATAATTAGATCCACTAACAGAAGTTGGAATTGCTATGAATCTGAATGTGACGTTTATCACCCGTTCGCCGCAGCTCAACAAATCTATATTTCACCCCTCCTCACGGTCGACTCTCATCATCCTGGTCATCAATCTCCCATCAGGCCATACAACATGTTGCAGACACATCGCCCAGACGTCCGAATTTCCGTTATTTCCTGATCGGCATAGTTAAGACCCAATTAAGAGATTTGATAACCTGTTAATTCTGTCAGCCCTGGAGCTGGGTGGCCACTGGTCAGATCTCATGTCCACACATTTCTCTTCTCCTGCCCCCTGGTGCAGATAACTGTGTGATGAGAATCGTACAGTTCTACATTATTTTGTGGTTGGGCAGCCAAGTGTGGTGCTGTGGTCATTGCCTGCCATATTTAAGGTCAAGTTTTGGCCACATCTGAGGTCAGGTGGGTGTATATCCTGCCACATCAGAGGTGAGGTGGGTCTATGTCCTGCCACATCTGAGGTCAGGTGGGTCTGTGTCCTCCACATCTGAGGTTAGGTTTGTCTATATGCTGCCACACCTGAGGTCAGGTGGGTCTGTATCCCGCCATATCTGAGGTCAGTTGGGTCTATCTCCTGCCACATCTGAGGTCAGGTGGGTCTATATCCTGCCATATCTGATGTCAGTTGGGTCTATGTCCTGCCACATCTGAGGTCAGATGGGTCTGTATCCTGCCATATCTGAGGTCAGATGGGTCTATGTCCTACTTATCTGCATGTTCATATGGACAATTCATCCTCTCCCCTTCCAGTTTTGGTTGCTTTTAGTTGTGAATATCTTCTGCAAAGAAGATTCCATTCTTTGAACCTGCTTGCTACTTCATCACGATTTCTCATCTCTGCAGCAAAACCGGCCATGACTTTCCATCCTTTATGTCTGTTTTATCATTTATGGAGTCTAAGTCGGTAGTCTGTAGTTTCCGGAATGCTGGAAAGCTGGAAACCTGGAAATATGGAAAGTACCGGAAAGTATGGAAAGTTTATTAAATCCATTAATTGATCTCTTTTTGTCAATTTTTTGTGCTGTATATAAAGCTAGTGATCACTCACTTTCAACCAAACCCCAAATCCTAACCCCCATCTGCCCGATACTCGATAAAACCGAAAGAGTGCCTTTCTGGGCCAAGTGCCATTTGCTCAGTTCTCATTTTATAGACACCCAGTTGAACAAGGTGAGATCAGACAGGGAAACAGGATATGACATGTATGAAGCCTGCAGGCCTTCTTCCACTGAATGTGTATTTGCATAAATAACGGGTTTCTAAGGTGAAGACGTAGCTTTCTACCGGACTCGGACCCTCAGACCCTCGCATTTGGCATCAGTCATCAACACATCATGCTAACATCATCAACTCCAAAACAACCACCAGTTCTCCTATGATGACACCCATGCTCTCAGGCCTAGGTGAACTAAAGTGATATGCAGGTCACACACAGATAACCTCAATTGCAGAGGTCAGATGGTTTCATCTTACTATGTACGACAAGTGGGGCGAACCAAAAACGCTGTGTAGCCTATACCTCCTTCTTATACTGTGTTGCAGGTTGTCAGTCTGGGTCACACACATTAACCTGATATCATCGTTGGGTAGGCCTTCAATAAAACTTCAATGCTGCGTTTTCAGTAACTTCAAACACCAATTCCAGATTTTATACTGAACCTTTGGAATTCCCCACACTTTCCAGCTTTCCAACATACTTTCCAGCATTCCAGCTTTCCGGAAACTACAAACTACTGTCTAAGTCGGCAGAAGTAATTAGCGTACATCTGTTGAATGGTAATGGAGCAATGCTTGGCTGAGCTTTATGGGAGAGGAAGTGAACCTTGCTTATGGTGTTAATAGCTATGTGTTTGGGTCACTGTACAGTTCATAGACGGACATAGGAAGTAATTGGTTTTGGGCTGTTGGGCGAGTTGAAGATTTCACTTTGCAGGGTAGGCAGTTTTTGAGAGCTGATGTGTGGGATTTTTGGGGCAGCTATGGCTGTCTCCATGTCCTGACTAAAGGTGCCTGCAGGTTGACGTTGTGTCTTGAAGCAACTCGACGGATCTGTCGCTGATCAAAAAACCACCACGCACAGGTCGACATTTCAGCGATTGAGAGGAACTCGGAGCAACTGGCAGTTACCTCGAACAGCACGCTCATGATGCATCCGGCAGTTGCTCGGTGATGCAAGCGCACTCAGGTCGACAAAATCGGCAACCGATCAGTCACTCCGAGTTGCTTCCATCGCCGGAAAGCTAGTTGCCGCGAGTTGCTTCAAGACGCAATGTCGACCTGTAGGCACCTTTTACAGTATATTTGCCATCACAGAACATTGTCAACAGCTTGCGGCGTTCACTAAGATCAAATAGCAAGTTGCTCAAATGGTGTCAGTCCTGTCAATTGCATTGTGTTTGCCCACCCCGGCTTCTGTTCTGTCTTATTACACAATGTGGTCACTCAGTAAAGTCTAGATGTTTCCAAATGTTTGTTCAACCTTTACTGCTGAAAAAGAAACTCGGTGGTTGCTTAGGCCTTGTTCACACTGGCGGCGCGGTGCGATGCGTTGCCAAGCGGTGTCAGTTTTGACATGGCGCGGCACGGCGCGATGTGCAGTGGTCATGATTAGCGGAAGTGACATCATTCATGTCATTCAAATTGTGCCCGGTATGCCGGTATCCTTACGCAGCAGGCAATTCAACGCGGAAAGATCCTCAACATTGACCATGAGAGTCACAGTTTCACACTTAACCATGGAGACTTATCACAGAGGTGAGCACAATGGCCCTGGCCATTTCATTTGATACCCTCCTTCAAATGAGTGTACACTGTACATCCCAGATGGAGAAACTAATAGTTAAAGGTCTATATTATCAAATACTACATTTGATTTTTGGAAAATCAATGGCACAAATATTTGTGATCATTTCAAAGTTAAATTTTGCCCCATTTTCTTGGGTGACCAATTTTGAAACACACCCCGCTGTCGTTTACAGTTTGAACTAACTGTGACGAAATGAGGAACCCGCGTGCCGGAAATCCCGACAGGTCGGCGCTGCGAGCAGTGCGACCGAAACGACGTCATTGACGTAGTTTTAGGTGTTGACGTTGCGTCATGAAAAAATCTGCTGTACATTTTCTACAGGAATAATGAGATAATGACATTGCCATAATCGCCATCTATCTCTTCATTTTAAGGAAAAAAAGCACCGCAAAATGCAGATATTTTCATCTGCTACAAGATGGTGTAAATTTTAATGCCAGGCGACTGAAACAAACGGGTGCTTTTCACGCCAGAAATAAATGGAAACAACGTTAGAAAAAAGAAACTTCGGTCGCACTGCTCACAGTGCCACGTCGTGACGTTAGTTCCTCCGGTTCCCCATTAACAAGAGTTCTGTAAAAGGTTCACCAATCGTTTTGTAAGTGTACCAATAATGGCTGCTCTAGAAGAAACATCAGAAATGGGAAGATAATCCTAATCGCTAAGGATCGCAGACCTTAAAATAACCGTGTGATCGATCCAGCAGGAGGAGATAAGTGGGCCATTATAGCCGAGCTTTTACGCTCATTTTCTGATCTCAAGGGTGCTGCGTAATGAACCACACATTATCTGCACATCACACGTTTAATTGAGTGGAATGGAAGGACCCACCCTCTACTGGAGGAAGATCTAGAGTTTTGGCTTCGTCAAGGCCAACCACTGGAAGTTCCAGCGGTGGACTCCAGGTGTTGGGGACCCAGGGTCATCCTTAAATTTGAAGACCCTCCATTCTGATTTGGAAGCCTTGAAAGGGGACTCCCAAGTGCATGTCAACCAGTGTTATATCTAGGATTTCAGAAGGGCATGGTGCAAACTTTGTGAAAAGGGCACTTCAACCTAGAAAAGGGCACTTTTCATTCGCGACATTCACGACGGAATTTGAGAAGCTTGTCAGTTAAAAAGGGGTTAAAAAAGGGTACAGCGGCACCCCTTTTAGCGTCACGGCGCAGCGCCACTCTAAAATGGCCTAGATATAACCCTGAGTGCCACCTGACCCCTGATATGAGGAGCCTTGATAGGCTAGTGGTTATCACGTCTGCTAGTTAGCGGGAGGTCCTTGGTTCGAATCCAGCCTGGGCCATATGGGATAAAGCATCCCTGGCTCTTCAGTCCGTCACATGGGACAGTATAAAGCCGTGGTGCCTTGTACACCCTTTGCAAGGGCAAGTAAAAGATCCCATCCAAGTGAGGAACATGAGTAGCTTGAGATGGCCTCCTCCGTACTTACCAGGGCCAATAATGCTTTGGCTTCGGTCCTGATGGAAAACCTAATACAAATACCCCTGATATGAGTACTCCAACTTGAACTGATGTACAAAAAAATGTAACTTTGAGCTGAAATTGTCTTTGAAAAGGAGATCGAAACCAGTTGAATGTCCTTGGGATCTTCTACTTGACAGGTTGTCTGTCAACCAACACAGCCGTGACTTGTCTCCGCCACGGAGAAATATCACCGCTACAGGTGGATCATTCATCTAAAACTCGGGGCTTAACAGGCATGAAATTAAAGGCGATTTCATTAGTGGGAGGCCGGCGCCGTGGTGTAGTCCACAACATTGCGATTTGAAGGTCATTAACTCCTTTTTTCCTGGATATGAAATTAACATTGAATAACATAAGGTTCTATTTAACCCTTAGAGCGCCGGGTTTTTTCAACTTTTCCTTCCCCCGTGACCGGGTTTTTTTGTTGAAAAAAAAAAATTTTCCGAAAAAAGAAAAATTTTTCCAAAAATGCATGTGTTTTGAAATTTTAAATTGATGACCTTTACGGAGTATACTCGGTAATGGTCCTTAAAAAGAGAATTGTTGCTCTGAGTATACTCGGTAACGGCACTCTAAGGGTTAAATACACCGATTTCACATCTCACACGAACGCAGCGCCCCTGGTAGAATTTGGCTTGGTCACTTCCGTTTTCAACCTCACTACCAGGAGTAAGGCAAATATTTCCTAGATCGAGGTTGAAAAGCACGTGTTGGTTCCCAATACCGCCACCAGGGATCCATCCCCAGGTGGCGGCATTGGGAACCAATGCGCGCAATTCAACCTCAGTCCAGGAATTTGTTGCCCGTATTCCTGGTAGTGAGGTTGAAAATGGAAGTGGCCAAGCCAAATTCCACCAGGGGTGCTGCGATCGTGCGAGATGTGAAATCGGTGTATTGGATATAAAAAATATGGCAGTAATAGTTGAAACAATTGATATTAATGATGTGACAATGATAATTACTTTAGCGGCAGTGTCTGATGACCAAGTTCATTTGCAATCAGAAAGCACTAAATTGCACACAGAAGCCATTAGATTGGAATATCCCGGGTATCCCCTGGGGCTGGACGCTATTAGACCTGTTGCTCATCAGTGATGACCTGACTAGCATATTACCAACATGGCTGAATGTTGTTGTTTGACCATGGAGATGGTGCGATCGGTTATATGTTGGCAGAATTTTTGACCATGGAGATAGACCATGGAATAGAAGCACCCATGTGAAAACTCAGCACCTCGCTGACTCTTAGACGGGTGTGTGCAGCTTGGTCGACAGTTATTATTCAGGACTATCAGTTCAAGGTTTCTGCCAGCGGGGTGGGGGGGNTTGTCAGTTAAAAAGGTCTCTATAACTCCAGTCAACAGCCAATTTAAGCCAGTTTCTAAGGCGATATGACCAAAAGGGACCATGACAGAGGGTCTGGGGGTACTTCATGTAAAACCTTTAAAAAAATTGGGGGGGGGGGCACGGTGCCCAAGGGGGTTAAAAAGGGGCACAGTGGCGCCCCTTTCAGCGGCATGGTGCAGCGCCTGTCTAAAATGGCCTGAATATCCTACAAAAAGGGAACATAACTCAAATAAAAACATATTGTTGTGAAGGCCTTCTTCATATCCATCATTCCAAGATAGATTTTTGTCCTCGATAGTCAATAGATGGATTTTTGTCACATCTAATTTGTTCCTCCCATGGCGCGCGAGATTTATCACCTACTTTACATTCTGATGTCTTCATCAATAATCGGGTCACGCGAGGGGTGGTGTGTCTCTGGATCCGTTTGATGACTTGGCTGCAGCTCCACAGCCTTCAAAGTACAAGATGTACGGCAATGTGCCTACTGTTCATTCCGCATCCCAGTGGCGCGAGGTTTATGGCCGATATCTCCGCAACTGCTGGGTCAAATTTGGCATACCGTACATCAATCGATTTGTCTTTTTTGCCGCTACAGCCATCATCGCTGTCATTTTCCCTAAAAACGTGACAGAAAAAAGTTCTTTCACCAGTCACTGTTTGTGTTTACGGCCGAAATGGCAGCCATTTTGAAATGACGCAATGCATCGTGCATGTGTAAACTGCACTGAACACCGTAGCGAAATGAAATGGGTTTTGAGAAAGGGATCTGTTATGTCGGCCTTACGCGAAAAATGAAGATAGCAGAAAGATATCGACAAGAAAGACAAGTCAATTGATGTATGGTATGTCAAATTTGACCCAGCAATTGCGGAGATATCGGCTGAAAACCTCGCGCCACTCGGATGTGGAATGAACAGCAAATCTCATCATACGTAATGAGTCTTCGACCATAAATCACACCTGACTGGTTCATCGATCGTTCATCCACCCCCTCCACTTCTGTGATCAATCATCGATTCTCTGTGTGAAATGCCAGCCTGTCATCGGAATATCTCATCAAAAATTGCTGTGGAAAAAAGCCTGATTAAGTCTTAGTTAATCTTTTCTTCTGATATCATTCATCTCTGCTACGCTCGTCGGGGCCTGGCGTCTTCATCAAACTTGCTGTATGGTCATGTTTGTATGATGGAGCTGTGGGCAAACAGGCGCGGATCCAGAGGGGGGTGCACAAATCTGTAAAATCGACCGTGAAACTCTGGAATTGGGCGCAAATTTCAATGTTCCTAGCACAGGGCGCAAACAGGTGCGGATCCAAAGGGGGGTGCACCGGGCGTGCGCCTCCCCTTTTGGCCAACAAATCTGTAAAATCGACCATGAAATTCTGGAATTGGGTGCAAATTTCAATGTTCCCAGCACAGGGCGCCCCTCTTTTCCCAAATCCTGGATCCACCCTGGCAAACCAAATATCTCAACTCTTCGAGGGCGCGGATGACTGCAACTGGAACCATACTGTAAAGCTGCTTCCCAAAAAGGCTGAGGCTATGAAATGGCCGTTGCAGTGGAAAGACGTCCATAATAATATGGTCAAGACCGTTTCTAGACAGCTACTGGAAGCACACCATGACGCTGCTTCCCCAAAAGGCTGAGGCTATGAAATGGTCGTTGCAGTAGAAAGAGGTCCGAGTGGTCAAGGCCCATTTCTAGACAGCTACTTGAACCACACCTAAATCTCGAGGACCCTGATAGCCTATTGGTTATCATGTCCACTTAGCAAGCGGCAGGTCCCGGGTTCGAATCCAGCTCTTCACGTCCGTCGCATGGGACAGTAAGCCGTGGTGCCTTGTACTTTGTGTCTTTGCAAGGGCAAGTAAAATACCCCATCCAAGTGAGGAACATGAGTAGCTTGTGATGGCCTCCTCCGTACTTACCAGGGCCAATAATGCTATAGCGTCGGCCCTGACGGAAAAATGAAATACGAATACACCTAAATCTGCTTACCAACAATACACAAGCAGTGTGAGAAGAACAACTGCGAACTGACCGTATCAGATGAAAAATGCCCATCTTACCACCATTTCTACTTTCCATGATTAGACTACTGCGTGTTGCGGTGAGTGGTGCAGGGTTAGGAGAGGCCGTTGACAGTGCTTCACGTTTGAAATCTGCAGAAGCGCAATTGGTTGAGCTCCTCAAAGGCTCGAGGAGAGCTGTTCACACTCGTGAAATTTGATGGTCAGTTACTTCAAGGATGCCGAGGAGCGGGGTCAATGTGCAATTTTGCGGGCCTGCAGGGGCGCGAGCGTGATTGCGCCTGTCTTACCTGAAGCACTGCGTTGATGGTTCAGCGAATTTGGCGCATTAGTTATCCTAATGTCTTTGAAGACCACACTGCTCAGCATAAAATGCAGCGGATATGGATGTAGTAATGGTGAAGACAAAAAGTCCTTTGAGAATTCTTTCAGATCTGCTTCCTACTCGATGTAAGATGTGAACTCGGCTACTGACTAGTAGTATCTTTACTGTCAGACATTTGACCCTTCTTTGGTATGCAAACATGCAGCGCTTAATGTACCGTACACCCTATTAGGGACATGTTCCAGTCGTGAATATTTTACGACACCATTACAGATATCTTCCTGGCTGGGCAGTTTAGCTGGGAGCACCAGTCTGTCACAGACGGTCTTATCGTAATGAGGTTGTCAAGGTTCAGTGAGTGGGCTTTGGCCAGAAAAATAAGCCTTTTGGCAACTGGGCAATGTACTTCTGAAGGTAGACAGCCTTCTCTGTCCGTCCATCAATCCTAGAAATAAAATGGAAGGGCTGCACTAGAGGATAGTTACAGGATCCCAAGATCAAGCACTGTGTCGACATGAACCCACACAGCTTTCTCTGTTCGTCTATCAATCCTTGAAATAAACGGAAGGGCTGCACCAGAGGATAGCTGCAGTGTCCAAAGATCAAGCATTGATGTCTTGGCATGAACCCACCTGAGCTCAGACAATCACCAATCTTGTCAATGGTAACCACACCAACACGTCCATCAGTCCCCGAGATCGAGGGACTTGGATCAAGATAAGTCATGGACACCTTGAGACTCTTGAGTTCCTAAGCTTCACATGACTACAGAGAGTCCTAAGCTTCACACGACTACAGAGAGTCCTTTGCTTCACATGACTACATAGAGTCATAAGCTTCACATGACTATGTAGAGTCATAAGCTTCACATGACTTCATAGAGTCCTAAGGTTTACATGACTACAGAGAGCCCTATAAAAGCTTCACATGATACAGAGTCCTAAGCTCCACACGACCACAGGGAGTCCTAAGCTTCACATGACCACACAGAGTCCTAAGCTTCACATGACTACAGAGAGTCCTAAGCTTCACATGACTACAAAGTCCTGAGCTTCACATGACCACAGAGTCTTGAGCTCCACATGACTACAGAGAGTCCTAAGCTTCACATGACCACAGAGAGTCCTAAGCTTCACATGACCATAGAGAGTCTCAAGCTTCACATGACTACAGAGAGTCCTAAGCTTCACAT
>NMRB01000508.1:120599-159206 GCA_002633025.1 Notospermus geniculatus
ACTAGCATGATACCCATGATGGCGAGCACATACGCACAGGATGCATGTGGTCAGAGAATGGCATAAGGGGTAAAAAATATAATGGCACCATAGGCAGTAAGGGAGACCAAAACCATGCTGAAGTCATGTAGAAAATCCCTGAATATTGGGTTTTACATGTAGTAGTTTAATTCAGCGGAAAACCTTCGACGTAATGATGTGGCGATGAGACGATGGCCGAAGACAGGTGTAGGGTGGTTATGCGGCTCACACGGAATTGGTGCGAATGGTGAACCGCAATACAAAAAGAGGTGATGGCAAATGCGCCGCTCGATTAGTGCAGAAAAGCCATTGATTCTGCAAAGCTCGCATCACTTTCTGGCCTAAAAGTAGGTGGAGGACACTCCCCAAATAATAACTAAACATTCCCAAACGTTGTTGTCTCTGGTCAATGCGTAGTTTATGAGTATGTGCGTGACAAAGACCCATGTTTGCTCGTTGACCTACCATCTGTACACATTGCTACACTGTACACCTGTATATGATGCGATCAACTCCAGTTGGTACGGACGTATTTCAAAATGGAGTCCTTCCATTAGAAGCGATGTAAAATGGACAACTGTCTACACAGTAAATGTATGCACTTCGTGTCCTTCCTTTTAGTCTGAACTTTTGACAAGGTCCTAACAGCTCCATTGTTTCTTCATTATGGGAAGTCAATTTCTATGTTTGATATTGTCTTGGTGAAGTTTTACCAATTTAGCACAATAAATAAATAAGTATATACAGAATTGTTGGCGAGTTTGTGGGACCCATTGAAGATGAGTGGGTCAACCAGAGGTGGTCTAATAATCTTTTCCAGAGCTGTATAAGAATCTGATCAACCCAGTCTCATCAAGAACCATTGTTTGGTCTCCCTCTTAAACACAGTTTACCTATCTTGTTACTTACAAGTGCCCCACAAGGTTTCATTACAGCTCCTGTCTCCCTTGTTGCCCCAGCTCTCAGCTTTCCTATAGAACCATCAGGAAAAGTAATTACAGAGAGAAAAAGCACTTCTAATGTTCATTTGTTGATCCACCTGCCATAAAAATGGGAGTAATCTGCGGAAGAGCTGGTAGGAGAATGTATATGTTGTGAGGGGTTCGTCATGTTCGTGATCATGTCGGCGGAGCGATTACCTTTAATGGGTCATTGTTCTTGGCGCAGCTGCAGCCCTGTGTTAAAACCTGCTTCCTATTCACATTTGTGACCCTATCTAGCAAAAGTAGGCGCATGACGCAACTGAGGAAAAGGTTAATGGCCTTACAACACAATAGCTGAAATGTACATCACTGCAGGTTGACAATAGTAGTGGACAGCAGTGATAATAGTTGAGTATATTGATGATCACCTGCAACAAGCGCAGGCGCGGATTTAGGGGGGATGCACTCGGCGCACGCCCCCCTTACTTTTGCAGACCAGTGTTTTTTCCAGTAACTGAATTTTAGCTCCTACGGTGACAGGTTCCGCGGGATCCTGAAGTAGTTTGGCACCACTGACACTTTGAACATAGCCCAAGCAGCTGCCCACCGCCGCTCTAATTACACAGTGTTCGCTGTCGTGTGGGCTGCTGTCTTGATCCCTTAGCCCAGTCAGTAGTATTAATTTGCAATTTTCGTTGGTTTTATGCCATTCAGAAGGCGGTTCTCCAAGAACCGACAGGACCTACATGTCGATTGGCGGTCCGAAATGCCGGGAAATCGCATTTCAGGGCTTCTACTATTCTAGAATTCGGGGCTAAATACACGCCTGTGGCGTGTGCGGCGACAGCAAAGCCATTCGCTGTCGCCGATATCTGCACCCCCCTTTCATCAAATCCTGGATCCGCCCCTGAAGCGCCTGCTTGCTAGAGCGCAGGTCACATTTGGGAGGCCCTGCCCCCTGCCTAAACCTCTGGACAAGAACAACTGAAATGATGCCGACAAGTGCATTTTGGAAATATCACATCCAAGAATAAGAAGAATTCATATTGCCGAGAACCGTCTAAACAATCAACTCCCGAAAGCCAAATAAAACATGATATTAGACACTGTAGCTACGCAATCTAATTGATTTTCATATTCTGTTGGAATAGCTCGGGGTCCAGAGTAAACAGTAATAATGAACGCTTTTCTAACCCATATCTCCCCTCAACTCATATCTCGGCTGTGGCAGACAGGTTATTAGATTTCTCAAGGTGAAATTACGGATATGGATATGGGTACCATTACGGATAGGCATATTTGCTATCTAATGTAATATCTCCTTGCAGTTTTGAGTTTGCACAGTGTGTTACCACTCCAATGCTGATTATGCTGGTGGATTCAATCCTACATTTATTCCAGAAATGTCCAGGCCACGTGTAGATGTCAACTATGATCTCAATCTGCCAACTTGCCACACTCGCTGGACAAAAGTGCTAGGCCTAGTGTACATCGGCGTTGCGATTGGAAGCAACTACCGAACCGGCAATGGCGTTTCCGACAATGATTGGCGACTACCTGGAACCAGCAGCAACTGATCAGATGCTCAAACAGGCCCATGTACACCCACCGGCAATGTTATTGCCGACCGTTGCCACTAGTTCCAGCCAGTTGCTCATTCTACTCGTTGCCAACGGTTGCTTCTAGTCGTCTTCAGTCGCTTCCGATGTACGTGCACTGGCAATGAATTTCCTCGTTTGTGGAGCATACCTGGTCATGTGATGGAATCATGTGACCCACAAAATGACTCCCGAGTGGTCTGATCGGAAGACATCGACATTTTCCTTGTTGCATTCGGTACCATTGGCTGTCCGATGTGCGCGCTCCAGATTGAAGACTGGATTGTGCCACTTGTTGCCACAATGACCTGTCGTAACCGATGTACGTGGAATGCATACATCAATAGCGACTGCTGCGTTCAGTTGCTTCCAGTCGCAAGGCCGATGTACGCTCCGCTTTAGAGACCAATGCTTACAGCCACGAGGCCAGCGCTTTCGATCTCAACATGAAAAGGAAGGCCCACTTTGCCATTGTACTCACGTGAACTCGGCGAGAATTGTCCTGGGAATGGACCAGATGGATCTTGTTATGCTCTCAGTGCAGGAAATGTGACCTAAGAGGTGACACAGCGATACCAATAATGGTGAATGTTAAAAAAAGGACAGCGAGGCCTGAAAAAAGACGTTGTGCTAAAGCTTGCCTTGAATGATGCAAGACGATTGTAAATTAGCTGATAACTGAGACACCATGCTGATCGGAAATGCAGAGGTGATAAACAGCGATACGCCGAATTCAAACTGGCCAATATTCTTCCACGCCAACCTTTCACCCACCGCATGTAACATGATTTCAAAGCCGATATTTCTCACTACCATGTGCCGGGCTCGAATGAGAGATAGTGATTACAGATTTGCCAATAGTGAGACAAGGGGACATAATCCCTTGTGACATTTCTCAGGGGCTGGGAATGGAGGGGTCTGACGGGTGGAGACAGCGTGAACGTAAAGGGGAAATGATCACACAGGATCGCAGAAAGAGCGAAGAAAGGTTGGATCGAGCAAATAAAGGTTGGAACCCAGTGAAGAAAGTTTGAAGCTACTGAAGAAAGCTTGGAACCCGGTGAAGAAAGGGTGGAACCTAGCGAAGAAAGGTTGGAACCTAGTGCAGAAAGGTTGGAACCTAGCACAGAAAGGTTGGAACCTAGCGCAGAAAGGTTGGAACCTAGAGAAGAAAGGTATCGGGTCGTATTATAGAACGTTCCTTAATGTTAAGGTTGACCTTAAAATACTAAAATACTGCCCTTAACTTACTGAAGAAAGGTTGGAACCTAGCGAAGAAAGGTTGGAATTGTGCAGAAATGTTGGAACTACGAAAACTTGGAACCTAGGGAAGAAAGGTTGGAACCAAGCAAAGAAAGGTTGGAATCAAGCAAAGATTGGAGCAATGGAAGGCCGGAAGCTGCCTGTTGACAAGGAAAGCAATGCTGTGCTGCTGCCACAGGACTTGGCAATGCAGACTGAGCTTGTGGGTGCAACCCTGACAGTCTGAATGTCAGTTTTTAGCCCGCTTGGCCGCAAGGCCCAGCAGGGCTTATGCTGTGGTTGGGGTCATTTAGTGGTGGTCTGTCGTGCGTTAGTACGTACGGCGGTACGTCCGTAAACTTTTGGTTTGTTAGCGCTCTAGCGCCTTTATTTTTTGACGGATCTTTTTGGTCTTTGGTGGGTGTATATATGGGCCTAAGATCTAGGTCGAGTTCGATTTTGAGTGCGGTAGGATTCCTATTTTGGCCCCTAGGGGGCGTTTTGTGAAAAATTTCAAAGGGCTATATGTTGATAATGGTTTGAACTATTGTGTTGAAACTTTGTACTCATGTACCTCTAGGTTATAGCAATTTACACACACAATTTCAGTGAAATCTGATTCTTAACTTTGCCGCTAGGGGGCCAAAACCAAAATCACTGAAAGTGCTAATTTCTCCCTAACCAAGAGATGGATTTTTGTCAAATTTTTTTCATGGGTATATCTAATAATGATACATAAGATAGTATTCAATTTTTTTATTTGACCTACTTTTCAAGGTCGCAGAGGTCAACGTTTCTCTGGAATTACGAAATTGGCTCTTTTTGTAATGATTTGACCTATTGCTTTGAAACTTCCATTTATATGGCAGTTTCACATGTTTGTACCTAAATGGCTTATAGGGGTTGCTGATGATTCCCACCACTATGCGTCAAGCCAAGCGGGCACAGTGCCATTGGCACTATTTTTTTCGATGGAGCAGAGATTTGTTGGCTTCCAGTCAGCATCCTGCTCATTTATTTGCCAGATATCAATGTTTCCTGCTCATCTTTTGTTCTGTGCTTCGTAGGTTTCATCGACTGGGTCTAATTGAATATCCGAGCACCCAGAAGTTCCTGGGTTAATTTTCCATCACGGGTGGATGATTCTAGCAATACTTGTGTGGTTTCTATCACAATTTTGGTTAAGTGACACTGGTTAATGGTGTGTTTTGTAGATAAATCTACCCAATGGTTATCAACCAAGGGATTGTATTCAGCAGAGGGACTTGTTTTTATGGTGACAAATCTAATTATGTATGGACAGTTGGGGGTTTAGTGGAGTAGCATGGGATATCTCTTTGAGCTTGGGTGGCTTTCGATCTCCTTAGGGTCCATACTGACAGTGGACCCTGGTATAGCATACTGTAAACCGTGAAATTTTCGTAAGCGTTTTATTTTCGCGATGAGGGGTCAAAACACGAACTTAAATCGCACGAAAATTGCTGGGCCTTAAAAATTTCTGAAGCTTAGGGCCATATCGCGAAATTTATTCTTCCTGAATTTGCGAAGTACGAAAATCGCGAACAATTAGCGCCGCGAAAATTTCACGGTTTACAGTATCAGTTGTTGCAAGCTGCATCTACTCAGTAGGCTCAGACTTTCGTGTCCATACTTTTCCCAAGCAAAAGACCAATAACATTCCCAGCTACATTGCCTTGAGTTCTTGCTCTGGCGTTTGACTATCGGACAGTTGGACACTTGACGTGGGCGATAATTAGATCCACTAACAGAATGTGGAATTGCTATGAATCTGAATGTGACGTTTATCACCCGTTCGCCGCAGCTCAACAAATCTATATTTCACCCCTCCTCATGGTCGACTCTCATCATCCTGCTCATCAATCTCCCATCAGGCCATACAACATGTTGCAGACACATCGCCCAGACGTCCGAATTTCCGTTATTTCCTGATCGGCATAGTTAAGACCCAATTAAGAGATTTGATAACCTGTTAATTCTGTCAGCCCTGGAGCTGGGTGGCCACTGGTCAGATCTCATGTCCACACATTTCTCTTCTTTTGCCCCCTGGTACAGATAACTGTGTGATGAGAATTGTATAGTTTACTCGTTTTGTGGTTGGGCAGCCACCTGTATATAGTGCTATGGTCATTGCCTGCCATATCTGAGGTCAAGTTTTGGTCTATCTGCTGCCAAATCTGAGGTCAGCTGGGTCTATCTCCATCCATATTTGAGGTTAGTTGGGTATTGTCCTGCCACATCTGAGGTTAGGTGATTATAAGCTATAGACTGTTCTCAAAATGACGTAAACGAGAAAGGTCTGGATTCTGTGCACTTCCGCCAAAATCTCAACCATAACCTCAGTCTGAAACTGAATGACGTAACGCAGACAACCCCATGACAGTGACGTCGAAGACGTTGCGTCAGACTCGACCATTGCTGAATCATGGATGGCGTCACGTCAACCGGTTTTAGATTGAGGTTATGGTTGAGATTTCAGCGGAAGTGCGCAGATCTGCGAATTTGAGAATGGTCTATATCCTGCCACATCTGAGGTCAGCTGGGTCTATGTCCTGCCACATCTGAGATCAGATGGGTCTATATCCCGCCACATCTGAGGTCAGGTGGGTCTACATGTATGTCCTGCCACATCGGACGTCAGGTGGGTCTGTATACTGCCAAATCTGAGGTCAGGTTGGTCTATATCCTGCCATATCAGATGTCAGTTGGGTCTGTGTCCTGCCATATCTGAGGTCAGCTGGGTCTATGTCCTACTTATCTGCATGTTCATATGGACAATTCATCCTCTCCCCTTCCAGTTTTGGTCAGGCGTGGATCCAAGAGGGCACACCCGGTGCACCCCCCTTTCGGCCAACAAATCTATAAAATCGACCGTGAAATTATGAAATTTGGAGCAAATCATTGAAATTCACGGTGGATTTCAATGGATCCGCCCCTGTTTAGTTGCTTTTAGTTACGAATATCTTCTGCAAAGATTCCATTCTTTGAACCTGCTTGCTACTTCATCACGATTTCTCATCTCTGCAGCAAAACCGGCCATGACTTTCCATCCTTTATGTCCGTTTTATCATTTATGGAGTCTAAGTCGGCAGAAGTAATTAGCGTACATCTGTTGAATGGTAATGGAGCAAATGCTTGGCTGAGCTTTATGGGAGAGGAAGTGAACCTTGCTTACGGTGTTAATAGCTCTGTGTTTGGGTCACTGTACAGTTCATAGACGGACATAGGAAGTAATTGGTTTTAGGCTGTTGGCCGAGTTGAAGATTTCACTTTGCAGGGTAGGCAGTTTTTGAGAGCTGATGTGGGGTTTTGGGGCAGCTATGGCTGTCTCCGTGTCCTGACTAAAGGTGCCTACAGGTTGACGTTGCGTCTTGAAGCAACTCGACGGATCTGCCGCCGATCAAAAAACCACCACGCGCAGGTCGACATTTCAGCGATTGAGAGGAACTTGGAGCAAATGGCAGTTACCTCGAGCAACACGCTCAAGGTCGCATGTCGTGAGGTGGGTACCCAAAAAAGGTGGATTTGTGACACTCGGCAAAAAAATCTGTCGTTCAAGTATCATTTTCTCAGAGATTCATAGACCTATTAAGGTGGTTTTAGTCTCATATTGTAGCTCTTGAAGTTCTCTTTCATATGATCCCAACCTTCTTTGATTTGACGGAATAGTTTGGGTTCAGCAACCCTTTTAATAAAACAATCCGGGGGTGGATCGGAGCCGGAGGTGGAGCCGGAGGTGCAGGAGGGAGCAGTAATCAAGGCTAAGATGTTCTATAACTCCAAAATACTTTGCTGTATCTTGAATAAACTGTTTCTGTGTTTAGATCAGCTTCACAATTTGCCTCTAGATGTGTCTGGTGGTGCTATTATGACTAGGGGTTAAAGGTCAGCAGCCATTTCACTTTCACTTTCACCTTGGGAGTTGAGTGGGAGGAGAACCATCCTTGTCAAGTTTGCACAGTTTCAGGTGTAAGATTTTTTTCATCATTCAAACCCAAATCACCTTGTTTACTTCTTCTACAGTAATTAAAACATATTGTAATCAAAACAGACTGTCTGACGGTCCATATTTGCTCTAAATATCTGCGCAATTGTGGGTTATTTTTCATTCACAATTCACACCCCTTTACACTAAGAAAAAACAAGTTATTTTGGCCTTATCTTATAGCCCTGGTTGTTATCTACAATTTAAAACAAACCAGGTTGAATTTGGTTGAGAACTGACCAAGCAATGGTGTTTTTTGTAAAAAGGGTCCGTTCTGAGAAAAACACGTTTTTCTGATGAGCTTCTAATGCATTAGTCAGTTAATTTATTACACATTAACAAGTATATCTCAGGAATAAAAGGAGATAATGAAGATCTGTTTTCTGTTTTTGATGTGGTTTAAGGTCTACAATAAGCTGTGGGATTATTGAAAAATGGGCCTTTTTGACCATGTCACACATTTGTGGCCCACCTTATGACATGCGACCTCAAGTAGCGTGTCCGGCAGATGCTCGGAGACGCAAGCGCACTCAGGTCGACAAAATCGGCAACTGATCAGTCACTCGGAGTTGCTTCATCGCCGGAAAGCTAGTTGCCGCGAGTTGCTTCAAGACGCAATGCCGACCTGAAGGCACCTTTACAGTATATTTGCCGTCACAGAACATTGTCAACAGCTTGCGACGTTCACAGTGTGGCGACTCAAACTGAAAATTATTTTATTCGTACGCGATTTTACTCATGCATAACTAATCGTGTTGACTACTTTTGCAGTTGTTTAGGCAAATAGAAGGGGTGACAGCTTATTACGTAATCACCCGTCACCCCTTCCATTTACCAGATGAACTGCGAATGCGACAAGCACCATTAGTTATGCATCAACGACTTCGCGTACGAATAAAATAATTTTCACTTTGAGTCACCACACTGGTTCACTGAGATCGAATAGCGAGTTGCTCAAAGGGTGTCAGTCCTGTCAATTGCATTGTGTTTGCCCACCCCTGCTTTTGTTCTGTCTTATTACACAATGTGGTCACTCAGTAAAGTCTAGATGTCTCCAAATGTTTGTTCAACCTTTACTGCTAAAAAGAAACTCGGTGGTTGCTTAAAAGCCTTGTTCACACTGGCGGCGCGGTGCAATGCGTTGACAAAGTCGCCAAGCGGTGTCAGTTTTGACATAGCGCGGTGGTCATGATTAGCGGAAGTGACATCATTCATGTCATTCAAATTGTGCCAGATAAATACTGCAGGAGCGATCGGGGGTGGTGGAAATCGCTCGTCGCCTCCTACTGCTTTTTACCGCATCGCAAGTGTGAACAGCTATAGGCTTAAAGGAGTTCGACGTCCAAGTTGTAAACAAACCAGTTTGTTTACAAACAGTGGTCGGCAAACTTGTTTTATTCCTTCGTGAAGGTGGCAGCACCAGTAGCGCCCCGTGATCGTTAGACTGGTGCTCGGTCCAATGCAACTCACTCAACCACTCACTGGTTCTCTATCCAGGCTGTGCTGCCACCCATTATCGGTGATATGTACTGAAGTGAATATGTAGTCTCGCGCAGCCAACCGTTTCGTTCCGCAGGTACCGCGACACAAACATTCAATCCTCAGATTCGGCTGGGTGACCGAGACTAGTGAATATCATGTTTACAACTTGGACATCCAGCTCCTTTAACAGTGGAAACAATCAGGTGTGAAAAATTTTGCATCGCACCGCGCCTGCAGTGTGAACAAGGCTTTACATCAACAACGTAGGAGGAATGAGAATTATCCACGAATTAAGAAGAGATTGTGCTATAAGCCATATACAGGACACAAGCCGATTAAACTTTCTGATAAATCTGTTGTCTTCCTCTACGGATTATGGCTAACATCTATCATGATTATACGACTTATTTTATTAGCATGGCGTTGTCCTGGGTGTGATTCTATCGGGGCGATGTCTGGGTTCTATCGAATGTAATGAAATTGTGGCTTCTCGCACATGACACATCCCACTCGCCAAACTCAGTATTGCACTTGTTATCAGTGGGACAGCTGTTGATATAAGTAACAGCAATATTCTAAACGACAGTGTGCTTGAAAGTAGACAATAAAGCTGTTCTTTCTATTGTCCATCTACCCCCAGCCCCACCCCCAGTCACAACCAAGAGGAGCCTTGATAGCCGGGTGGTTATCACGTCCGCTTAGCAAGCGGCAGGTCCCGGGTTTGAATCCAGCCCGGGCCATATGGGATTTCATTCCCGGCTCTTCACGTCCGTCGCATGGGATAGTAACTTGTGGAGCCTTATACCTTCTGTCTGCTAGGACAAGTAAAAAACCCCATCCAAGTGAGGAACATGAGTAGCTTGATATGGCCTCTTCCGTACTTATCAGGGCCAATAATAACCTTGTTTACACTACATAAAAGTCCAGGCTCAGCACGGGCTTTTTGCGTTTACACCTATGAATCGCCATGTCTAAATAAAGCCCGGGCTTTTAAAACCAATACATGCCGCATACGTGCTCAAAAAGCCCGGGCTTATTTCAGACCCGACCTTCGAAAAGTCCGGGCTTTTTCAGACAGGTGTAACCAAGGCTAATGCTATAGCTTCGGCCCTGCTGGAAGAATCAAATACAAATACAACCAAGTCAGTGCCTTTACCATTTGATGGCAGAGCTGTCACCTGGAGCACAAACTCTTCTACATGTAAGTTATCTGATGTTCCTGTCGTCAAGAGCAACACAAACTTGGTCTATTTCTTGATGCAACTGACATAACCACCAGAGAAATATCTCACCAATGACAATCAGACAGACTTATCGCCCAGTTGGGAATATGAAAACTTTGTAGTACATGGGGAGAAGATTGCTCTGAGACACCTCTGTCAGAAATCATTTGTCAAGTCAGTGGTGCAGTGGAAAGGTTTGGATCTGTCAACTTTCTGGTCGTCAAGAAGTAAAAAGTGCTACAAGTACAAGAATTGAATGGATGTGGAACCTTAAGCTTGCCGTACACTGGAGCTGTCTGCTGAGCAAAATGTTATTCGAGACCGTTTGCTCAGCAGACAGCTCGCGTGCGCGCGTAATTTTGGTGAGTTTTTTGCCTCGCGAGACAGAAAGCTCCCGTGTGCGCGTATTTTTCGGTGAGCTATCTGCTGAGCAAACGGTCTCGAATTACTTTTTGCTCAGCAGATAGCTCCCGTGTGCGGCAGGCTTTAAGCCTTGCGTACATCGGCCTTGCGACTGGAAGCAACTACCGGCAATGGCGTTTCCGGCAACGGTTGGCGACTATCTGGAACCAACAGCAATTGATCAGATGCTCAAACAGTCCATTGTACGTGCACCGGCAACACTATTGCTGACCATTGCCGCTAGTTCCAACCAGTTGCTCATGTTCTACTCGTTGCCAACGGTTGCTTCTAGTCGTCTTAAGTCGCTTCCGATGTACGCGCCCTGGCAATGAACTTCCTCATTTGTGGAGCACACCTAGTCATGTGATGGAATCATGTGACCCACAAAATGACTCCCAAGTGGTCTGATCGGAAGACATCGACAATTTCTGTATAGCATTCAGTACCATTGCCTGTCCGATGTGCGCGCTCCAGATTGAAGACTGGATTGTCTCACTTGTTGCTGCAATGACCTGTCGTAACCGATGTACGTGGAATGCATACATCAATAGCGACTGTTGCGTTCAGTTGCTTCCAGTCGCAAGGCTGATGTACGCTTGGCTTTATGCCATTGGCGACAAACATTAGGATTATTGTCCCCTTTACAACAATCTGCTACGAGGGTGAATGAAACTACATCAGATCCATGCCTTGATGTTAGCAATGACAATTGAATGTCTGCAACCTATTGTCAACTTGGTCACGATTCGTTCCTGTTCATCAGTCCACGTTATAGCTCGTTTGGTGCAGCGATAACCGACTAATGGCACAAGTACAACGAAATCCGTTGATGACCAGGAAGCTAATTTATTACGCGGCTGGAATCGGCTGAAGCCTGACAAGAAAACAATGAGGAACCGGAGGAACTAGTGCATGACGTGGCACTGACGAACAACTCAGTTATTAAAACTAGGACGTCGAAAAAAGCCAACGTTATTTGCCATTTAATTCTGAAACTACATCCTGCTTCTCACCCTAATATACCTGAAGTAGTCCATTGAATTTCGAATTTTACACGTTCATCATCAAGTAAAGGGCTGACTCAATTTATCTGCGTGTTTTCAAACAAAAATTCAAGCGGGAACATGTTGAATTTCATCGATAAAATTGACTATTTTAGCGTAAATATTGATCGAAGAGCAACGTCATTGATTCTGAATGAACTATCGCACACATCACGGACGATGCACAACGTCAGTGACGTTTTCGATGTCGCAACACATGCGCTTTTGTGTTAAAACTGAGTTGTTCCCCAGCGCCTCCTTTGGGCACTCGGGTTCCTCATTCAGAACTAATGGTCATTATATGCTGCGTCCACTGTCATGGCATGTACATTTTCTCAAGTTCTCATTACTTCTCTGTGACGGGGATACGTGATCTATGTGGGCAAAAAGATTTGTCGTAAGTCTGCCCGGTCGTATTTCACAGACAGGAATAAACCCAATCATAGTATCTTTGGCTCTAAATCAAAAGAATAGGCTAAGAGATGGGCTGCGATGTACTTTTGTGTGGTCAATGTATTATTCTACGGTTAGTGATAAAACCCGGAATGAAACGAAGCAAAATGAAATCCTCAAAATCATCGAAATGGGATTTGCAAGGAATTTGAGAATTAACGTATGTTGCAGATGTATGCTTCCGCCTTGAGATTGACGTTTTTTTTCGACATATCACACAAAATCAAATTGAATTATTATTTTAAAATCAATCAGAATCATCATGTACGAAATTCCCTTCGGTGCTCCTCAAGTTACCGCCAGTTTTTGTTCTGCATTTTCTTCACTCATTCGGTTGGTGCATAAAGCAAGCGTCAATGTCGGCGCAGGTTCTACGTTAACCACTTAAATATCGGTAGTATTACAATAAGACAATAAAACGAAAATAAATTGATGCAAATCATGCCCATTTCGATGGTTTCATTTCTTTTCGTTTCATTACGGGTTTTATCACTAACCATTATTCCGCTGGCGGTTCTTGCGTGTGGATCGGATGGAAAATTTTCTCCCGAGGCCTAGTAGGTCCGGCACACTTGAGGAAAGGTTGAAGTTGACCACAACTCGCAAGAAGTTAATGCCACATTCTTCTTCATGATTCCTGATGACTATAGGGTACGGTTGAAATCAACAAGCGTCTCTTGATGGCATTTGGGATTTTTCCGCTTCTGAAATGGCGAAAAGTTTCCTTTCAGCCTCCGGAAAGACTGTGGTATACAGTCCAGTGTTATATCTAGGATTTCAGAAGGGCACGGTGCAAACTTTGTTAAAAGGGCACTTCAACCTAGAAAAGGGCACTTTTCATTCGCGACATTTCTTCTAACGGAATTTGAAAAGCTAAAAAGTTAAAAAGGTCTCTATAACTCCAGTCAACAGCCAATTTAAGCCAGTTTCTATTAAAGGTGATATGACTAAAAGGGACCATGGCAAAGGGTCTGGGGGTACTAAAACCTTAAAAAAAAAATTTAAGTTTTAGGGCATGGCGCCCTAGGGGGTTAAAAAAGGGCACAATGGCGCCCCCTTTTGGGGGCATGGCACGGCGCCACTCTAAAATGGCCTAGATATAACACTGGGTATTGATGAACTGTCTTGGAACAAAGTACTACACAATTATAAATCACTCTCACTTCTTAGCTCTTAAACTCTAGCATTTCCATGGTAGCATAATCTGGTAAATGGTTGTCAAATATGAGCATTTGTTGCAGTTTGAGACGTCTTTATCGATTTCAAGATCATCTAGATTAGGATCTCATCGATTTTCTCCAAAGTTGTTCACAGGCATCGATAGTTTGTGTAATCATTAAATCAATCATGAAAAAAGGAGGAAATTAAAATGATTGTGAGTTTGATTTGGGAATGTATTTAGAGGAGCTTGTTTCTTTCTTATCTATTAAAGCATCACATTCATAAGATGTCATCAGAACTACCGGGTATGTTGGTAGGCCCCTATACGCCTTGTCGTTTAAGTTTTGCATCCTCCTGTCATGGCAGAGTAAAGCCTAGCGTACATCACACTTGCGACTGGAGACAACTAGTCGCCACTGAGCTACTGGCGACTGGGAGGATCTAGCTGGAACTGGAGGTGACTGATCAGTCGCCAGAAAGGGTCGATGTACATGTACACACCCTTGCAACTCGCTGGAGCTGAGATTTTGCCAGTCGCCGCCAGTTGCACATGTTCAACTTTCTAGCGACTAGTTGTACCCAGTTTCGTTCAGTCGGTGCAATGTACGCGGGCTTGCGACTGGTCAGTGCCAGGTTTCTGAACAAAACCGAGTCTCATCGAGTCCCAACGCCCCGGATGTTACCTGAGTTGCTGCCAGTCGCAAGTGCGATTACGCAGTCAGGACATGACGACTGATTGGATCCGCCTAGTTTTACTGAGTTGTGATGTGCGCACAGCGCGTACATCACCAACGACTGATCAGATCAATTCTTTCCAGTCGCAAGTGCAATGTACGCCTGGCTTTAGAGTCCATCCTTCCTTCCACATTTCTCAGTGTGAATTACATTATTTCGGTGCCGCTTGCATCTACATAATGGCACTGTCACTGTCAGAAGCAATTTCTGATGACAAAACCTGACTGTGTGTTGATTTCAGATGCTCAGTTGTTACTGTTCCGTCCTACATGTCCTAGTTGTCGGAAACTGCCGCTGGATGATTTTGAATCAAAAACATTGCCCTAAGTTTGCAGCCCTCCTAGGCTTGTGTAGACAATCAACAATTGAATAGTTCAGCCTCCATTAGAGTATTAGTCCCCGCGTGTGTCAAATCTTCCCTCCGGTCCTGTTGCTAGGATAGAAGCTAATGGCTTGTCAATAACATTTACGTTGATGCATTGTTCGCAAAGTTAGAAGATAATCCAGGCAAACATGACATTTGGAATATTGTTTTTATGTGCGCTAAGGAAGTACCTTAGGCCAAGCGTTGAACAAAAGAGTACATCTGATGACATGGTACATATTGGGATGGTCAATGCAGTTTGCGGTTAATGCAGTTGATGTGTTTCTGGCCCCAGGAGCATGAAGTTTCTCACAAATTGAGCTGTACATCCCTGTGGTTCTTTTCCTCGGAAATTTTCAACAAAAGTTTGTCCGGGGTCGTGTGCACACAAAAGCTGCGCTTCCAATACAGAAAAGCCGGTATTTGTCCGGGCTTATTCTGCGTCCATTACAAGATGTCTTGTGTTTAATAAGTCCGGTTCTCAGCAAGTGCGGATCTAACCTATTAAGCTTGGATAGATAGCCAAGTATACTTCGAATCAAATTAGATGCAGATCAAGACCAGTGTTTTCTGTAGTGGAATGGCAATAAGTCCAGATCTATTTGTAGTATTATGTTCGGCTACAGGTGGCTTAAGATTACTTGCGACATTGCGCATGCTCAAAAGTACCCGAACAATATATGCGGTTCACTCCACGTATTGCCATCTGTAGCCAAACTTACTAACCTCAAATCCAGTAGTGGAAGCGCAAGCCGTGAAATATCCGGTCTTATTTATACGTATGCGGATAGACACTGGTATTAATACTACCGGATATAAAAGCTGTAATGGAAGCGCAGCTACTGTTGTTCAATCACATAAATGATGTTGGATCAACCTCCCTGACCCTTCCCTCGCTGCGTCCAAACTGCAGGGCGCCCCCAATCATACAGCCTATTCTATGGTATCAATTAACGATATCACCTGTAACACTAGGGAGTGGCCCTATCCATGTTTGTTGAAAACATTCCAGAGGTATTTCCAGGTGATGCACTAATCAATGTGATTCCAATCAAATAAAGCTCGGCGCTAATGTTCTCTCGTTTATTTGCTAGGAGGGCTTCCTATCTGCTATTGATTCTTTGGCAATATCGCGGTTCATTGAACATTTCTGATTTTAACTCTTGAAAGTCTTCAAAAGTTGAGCCCTGTTACTTCATCTTCTTTTCCTTCAATCCTTGGTTGTCTGTTACGTTGCGGCAAACATGCTCTCACTGTCAAGGGAAGTTTGGTGTTAGAGCATTTCCTCCATTGGACTGCCAGACATTTTTCAACATTTACCTAACTTTAAAGCGAACTGGTCATGCCAGTCAAGGTGTCTGAAGAGATAATCAAACGCCGCCATCTTGAATCTGTCACTTCACTCGCATCGGGAATTTAGTGCCTACTAAGAGCATATTTGCACAACTGCTGTGGCTTTGCTGCCTTCGAATAGCATTTAGAACACAGTCAACTGCAAATTTAGGATTAGCTAGGGATGTAATCTGCTAAAATATGAAATTTGTAATTTTGTGAATTTTGTGGGCCACGAAATTATTCTTAGTGTCAGTTTTGACTGCCGCGACTAACTCTCTTTAATACAAAGCATCTCAATACTGGAAGGGATAACTCCTAACACAATAATATACCAATAGAACAACTTCTGTCGTTGGCGGTCAGAGTGTTAAAGAGGAACATGGTGATAAACCGTGAGGTGGTTGATGGTAGCGTCTAATTCTATCATTTTCTACGAACTCCACTTTGCTTCATTCTCTTGTTACCCTTAATCCTTTACCATCATCTCATGAACATGTCCGCTCAATTAATAACCGTGGCCGTTAAGACGCCAGGATAATGACGATGTCAGTGCGAGGGAGGCAAGAGTCTACCGGCGCATGATGAAGTACCGACTTGTTAAGCAACATATGGATGCCTCAATAAGCATCTTCACCGTGATTGGTTGATTCAGCGGAAGGGTCTCTTGAGCGAAGAAGTCTCCGTTTATTCTCTGGAGTGCTCTCGAAGAACTGACATGCTGGTGACATGTCTGGGAGTTGAAGCAGTAAATACGCTTTTGAGTTGAACAGGTTTTTGGTCTGGTTCACTGGCCTGCCGTTTTCAGATGGTGGCACCAAGTATCATAGACTGGGCCGTTGTCATTTTACAGACGAGTACAACTTTTGCTTCTCAGTCAACAAAGTATCCAAAGCAGTGTGCCATCAAATGTCTGCAGTGTCGGTAATCAGATTGGGAAGACGAAATAGTTCGTACCGACACATTTACACACATCCAATGGCGCCTGTTCTTGACATGGGTGGGGTGGGTGGGTTTCTTGAACAAGCCAGAAGTACCTGTTCGTAAGTGTCCGGTTTATCGCACCTGTCCCTTATTCCATCCGAATCTATTGTCAGGTGGACACTTTATTTCGGGATACATCCAGGTTTCGAACCCACGTCTCCACATAAGGCAACACCGCCAGCACTGAGGGAAAGCGTGCACACCACTGTGCTAAATCCCTAGTGGTGTGCACGCTTTCCCTCAGTGCTGGTGGTGTTGCCTTATGTGGAGATGTGGGTTCGAATCCCGGTACTGTCAAGTGACCAGCATAGCAAACCTATGATTTCGGGATACATGACATTCTATGACCATAGCATCCTTCCTCGCTCGCCGGCTCACCTCACCAAATCAGGACTTCCAAAACCGACTGAAGAATTCTGAACCTCACGTGACCATTGACGTAACACCACTTTGGATTAGTTGTGACTGCAGGGAGAACTGCCCTACTGTTACATGTACTTCTTGGTTCAGGATTGGGGACTGTGCCACAACCTTCGATCAGAGAAGATGTCCCACTACTTTCACCCGAATATACCCTGCTGGGACACAGCCCATGACCTCTTCAGCAGTTCTCTGGCTCATATTGGTCATATAAGAAGAGTAGTACGTGTCACTTGACTTGTCAAGTAGAGCTCAAACCCTTGTTGGAGTGTTCTCTTCGCCTTGCCCTGTCCGTGACTTGTCACAGTTATAGGTAACCATGGCCTGTAAATACACCTACTTGAGATGTTATCAAATATGTGCTAATCCTTGAGTCCTGTGGATGATGTCTTGTGATAGCGTCCAGATTCTCTATATTTGTGAAGTGGGGTCGTTTGACATGTTCTGATAATTGGCTGGCATTGCTTGGTCCACTTTGCTTTGTAGAAGTTTTCTTGGGCAGCTGGTGATCTTGGAAGAGATGCTGCTGATCCATGAAGGTCATCTCTGGTGGGCCTAAAAGTTCTCATCATCTTCTGATCATTTGCCAACAACTCAGGCTTGATAATATGTAAAGATTTTTCGTGCTATTTTGTCATTTTGCTATTTTAAAGATACCCAACATAGAGCACAAAAAATGACACACAAAATGATAGGAAACATAAAGTCGTCTCCAAATTTCGCAAATTTTCAACCCCAATCGGGGTCTTCCTCAGGCACCTTCTAGTAGAGATCCCAATTTTCGACCCCAACCAGGGTCTTCCTCAGGCACTTTCTAGTAGAGATCCCAATTTTCGACCCCAATCGGGGTCTTCCTCAGGCACCTTCTAGTAGAGATCCCAATTTTCGACCCCAATCGGGGTCTTCCTCAGGCACCTTCTAGTAGAGATCCCAATTTTCAACCCCAATCGGGGTCTTCCTCAGGCACTTTCTAGTAGAGATCCCAATTTTCAACCCCAACCGGAGTCTTCCTCAGGCAATTTCTAGTAGAGATCCCAATTTTCAACCCCAATCGGGGTCTTCCTCAGGCACTTTCTAGTAGAGATCCCAATTTTCGACCCCAAGCGGGGTCTTCCTCAGGCACTTTCTAGTAGAGATCCCAATTTTCGACCCCAACCGGGGTCTTCCTCAGGCACCTTCTAGTAGAGATCCCAATTTTCGACCCCAACCGGGGTCTTCCTCAGGCACTTTCTAGTAGCGATTCCAGATCCCACTTCTGGGATCTCTACTATAGATCGTTGCAGTTGATTGGGACCAACGTTTACGAGAATTTACCATGCATGCCCTTTTCAACTTACCACTGTCACCAGATCCCTGCTCACTTGCACCAAATAAACATACCAGTGGATAGCTTAGAACCTTGGGATCATGATGGTAATAAAAATGTGGGAATCTATAACTGCTCAACGGAACACTCGCATTGGAAATCTAAAAGTTTGACTTGAAATGTTTACAAAACCTACGTGGGGACGTCAATGACGTCGTCGACGTACAGGAGAAAGCATGGGCGCTGGCCTTGCCAACACTGACGTGACGCTGCGCCTTGACTGCGTTTGGCCTGGAGACGTTGTTCCCAATCAACTGCAACGATCTATAGAAAGTGCCTGAGGAAGACCCCGGATGGGGTCGAAAATTTGCAAAATTTTTGGAGACAACTTTATGTTTACTATCTTGCTATTTTAAAGAACATGAAATAGAAACGGGTTTCTATTTAAATAACATGGAACATGTAGAACTGGTCCTTTGAGGCTGCTTATCTTAAGCCAAATGTCAACTTTGAAAGCGAGAGACTTATTTCCTGGGACATCTCGGTAAAATTTCTTGGACTTGTCTTCCATTCCTTCAATTTCTTAACTGTTTCCCATTAGCAAGTCAGCAGCAGTCAGATTGATCTGCATGATAAAAACATTGATTTAGGGCTGTTTTCCTGATGGGAGTGCCAATTTCCTCGTCTCTGTCAGAGGTTGTTATCAAAAAGTACAGATGTAAAGCTATCTTTCTTGCTTCAGCTGTAAAAACTTCCACAGTACAGACAAAAACAGCTGGAGATAGTGCAATTCTGTCATGTCATTTCATGTCGGGGGTGTTGTGGCCCTTAAATGTGATACCTGGGATTGCTGGACAAAAAGGGTGGCTTCTGAGGTGGTTTAAATTTCTCAGATGTCTCAAATGTCTCCGATATCGGGAACCTGGAAAACGCATTCAAGCGGGTGACCCACTGTCGCGATTTTGGCTTGAGACGCGGTTGCATTCCCTTGCGGTTACCTTATAAGGACTTCCGATTGCCATATATTAAGGCGATCGCAAGGGACCGCAACCCCGTCTCAAGACCTAATCGCGACAGTGGATTCGCTGCTTTAGGGGTGTAAGCTGTTTTCATCACTTGTGAGGTGATCTTTGAAAACCCGTCGGATGTCGCTTTTGAGGAAAGTGTTAATGGCCTTGGTGAACCTGCATATTTCAACAGCTGAAATGTACTACATAACAGGTAAACAGTAGCAGATCAATGCACAGACAATCTGACAGCCCTTGTTGATCACTCAGCGACATCCGACGGATTTTCCGAGACTGCCATACACTTTTTAATGGCCCACTTTGAGACACATTCTGGCACACCATGCCTGCCCCCTTCACATTCCGGAAATTTCCTCCATCCACGTCATTTGGCTATAACTCCTACTCCTACCCTAGCTCTTGGGACTGATCGTGGTGATGGTATAAAAACGACCATCAAATCCTCACCAATCACAGCTGATGTACGGGGCACACGCTAAATCTCATCACGCCCTTGAACTGAAATCAAAACGGAAAGATATCACCAGACTCAATAATTGACGGTAATAAACCGAAGTGACGTTCATTTCCCGACAATCCTCGAAGAATTGTTAACTTTGTAAAACTCGCCAATGAAAACTAATCACATCAGGAGGGGGCTTTGTCATCCAGGAAGTGAGAGACAAAGGAACACTTGAAGTCTGACTGTTCATGGTAGTTGGGATGCCTTTGCACACCCTGATCTGAGGTATCAGTGGTTCTTAGCGCCGCTCCCTACACCACTGCACTCATTGTGAGGTAATCAGTGGTTCTTATCACTCGCTCCTACGTCACTGCACACATCCTGAGTTGTCAGTGGTTCTTAGCACTCGCTCCCTACGTCACTGTACACATCAGTGCCCACAAGGTGAGGTAATCAGTGGTTCTTAGTACTCGCTCCCTACATCAGTGCCCGCAAGGTGAGGTAATCAGTGGTTCTCAGCATTCACTCCCTTTGTCACTGCACACATCCTGAGGTAATCAGTGGTTCTTAGCTCTCACTCCCTACTTCACTGTGCACATCACTGCACTGCATCACTGCACACATCGGGAGGTAATCAGTGGTTCTCAGTGCTAGCTCCCTACGTCACTGCACACATCCTGAGTTATAAGTGGTTCTTAGCATTCGNACACTAGACAACAACTACAGAAATCGACAAAGTCAAATTTCACAATGGGCAGACAATCCTGAAATCAACAAACCGTTGGTGTCACCTTGGACATGTTGGGTCTTCTAATCTTCTGTGCGCATTCCGACTCATTTTGTTGTGTCGGCTCACATATGTGAATTGAGACCGTGCAAAACATGTTCCTAGCCGTTGATGCCTGGACAGCCTTGAACAGCAAGCGAAATAAATGCTTTTTCATTGGCAATAAAATGCATTTTTTCTAATCCGCAATAAAATCCATCCTAGCCAATCAGAATCCAATGATTAATTGGTTTGTTCTTCATGTAGCTCTCCATCACATCGCGATGTCAATAACAGCTAATCCAATGCGCGTTTCTTTCTTACGAGCTAAATAAACATGCAGCAAAAACACAAGTCAGTTCTGTCAACCGACGGCGAATTTGTCTATTTTGGGATGTTCAACGCTGAGAGAAAATGGGATTGACATTTTCTCGATTAGGGATTCAGTCGCTGGGATCAACTTCACAAAAGTTTGTTCAGCTGGTTGTGATGTGCGAGATGTTCCCGAGGGTACAGGGTTATGCGCTAAAAAACGCCCCGTCGTGATGTGACTTTTGGCCAAAAATACAATCAGCAAACGAAGAATATGTCTAGTCAATGGCTTCTGCAAAGAATGAATGGAAGTAATGTGTACTGATGGTGACTTTTGATGTCAAAAGTCGTGTCAACCCACAAGAGAACTGAAGTAATTAAAACTTTTTCAATCAGATCTCGTTGGCCAATAATCATTTACTCTCAGTGCGGACAATATGTTCAGATCATTTCGTTTTGTGAGCCATGGTATCGCTAAGCAACCAGGCTCGTCTGTGTTTACCAACTTGTTGACTTGGAATAGATTTTAATCAACCACGGACAATACTGTAATTTACTTAACTGATTTCATTGGCCAATGTTTCAACATTGTAACGTTTGAAAAGAGTGTTGGAGAAGTTCCATGGGCGAGCAAGTGGGGGGCGCAAAAATTTAAAGAACCTATCTCTGTCTCCTTATTCACTCCTGCTCTGTAGCCTAAAAACTGGAGACTACCCTTTCCAATGCAAACCTAGTATCAAAATTTTACAGGGGATGAAGGCCTGTTTCAATTTTCACAGTTAATCAATATCAAATATGGCTGCCAGAGGAGCCATCTTGAATTTAGTTTACATGCCACAACTTTGTCAATCAGAGCTTAGACATTGCTTTGGAGTCTGATCAGTTTCAATGTAACAGTAAGCCTATCAGAGGTGGATATCATTCAAAGATGCCCACTGAGTTTAGCCCACCCGAAAAATACAATATCCTGTTGTGGTCAAACTTTTATGAATATCAACATCTCAATATCGGTTTGCCAATTGGTAATGTTTTTTTCATCAGCTAACATTAAAGTTTCAAGTTTTTGCTATGAACATGACATTGCTAAGCAACATTAGAATTTCATATCAACATGGTTCACAATCACAACTATAGTCAAAGACTGTTCTCCGCCACAATCAAGTGGTGAATTGAGATTGCGAGGTTGGTTGTAAACAGGTCCAATGGCCTTGAAAAGATCATGAATATGTATCTCGTTTAGATAAAACAGATGAGTTGTCCTCCAGCCCACAATCTGCACAATACTGGTAATTCTAGCAGGGCATGTCTAGAATATTGTACATGAGATGGGTGGGTACAAAAGATTCAAAAAGTCCTCATCACTGGGTTTTAGGACGGCTTTCCACAGAAACGCTCGAAAGCATTACCAACGCCGCAGAAAAAACAATGCTTTCGAGCGTTTCCGTAATGGAAAGCTGTCCTTATAGTCACATGCGGGACTGAAGGCTTTGGTGGACGAAGCAGTGACTGGTGGGGGGTGGAAACTGGCTGAATCCAAGCGATCCAACTGAGATAGAACCACATCTCCTTGGCACACAAGATATGTTCCGCACATGCTCAGGCGGTAACTCGAGAGATTCTCCTGAGATAACAGGCAAATTTTTATCCTGCTAATTTATGAAGCAGTGGATTTAGCCATTCATTAGGGTGATTTCATACAACATATTCTATATATGTTGGGAGCATATGATAGTCATCCTCCCGGATGAAA
This sequence comes from Notospermus geniculatus, assembly GCA_002633025.1. Classification (NCBI taxonomy): domain Eukaryota; kingdom Metazoa; phylum Nemertea; class Pilidiophora; order Heteronemertea; family Lineidae; genus Notospermus; species Notospermus geniculatus. The sequence continues at coordinate 143,590 of NMRB01000508.1, forward strand.
ATGGCTTCATCCATGTTATAAGAGATAACAGGGAATCCCTAGGAACGTTGTCAACCGTACATAAATATTGTTTATGAAGTCCAAGTCGGGTCTGTTGATGATTCTCCAAGCCAGACTCCGTGTTATGAATTCATTTCTTTGCTCCAGTATTGGATACGAGAAGGGTACTTACTCGGAAAGAGATACAAGCGATTGCTGCAGATTGGACAGGATATTAGGTTGCTTTACGGCTCTTCGTGTAATTGGCTGTCTGAAGCCTCCGACGGCAAAAAATGGAACTCGGGAGTGTTGCAGTGATGTTACCCTAGTCTTGGTTTGTTTGAGCCCTGACTGGAAGTGGACATGCTGTTATGATATGAGATAAGTCTATACAACAACTGTTGTCATGGAAGCAAGTAATAGTCGATAGATTTCGATAGAGTTACTCGTCGAGAACAATAGCAGAGAGCATCATGTCTAGCAATCTGTGACAAAAACATCAGGAGTGTAGACTTAGCAAGTGGCAGGTCCCGGTTTCTAATCCTGGGCCATTAGACAAATCCCAAATTGACATAAACGAGAAAGATCTGCGCACTTCCGCCGAAATCGCAAACACAACCTCGGTCTGAAACTGAATGACGTGACGCAGAGAACCCCACGATGGTGATTTCGACGATGTTGCGTCAGAGTCGACCATTGCTGAATCATGGATTGCGTCACATCATCTGGTTTCAGATCGAGGTTGTGGTTGCGATTTCGGCGGAAGGGTGCAGATCTGCGAATTAGAGAATCATCTGTGAGATGCCTGGCTCTTCATCCCTGGCTCTTCACAGGGGACAGTAAGCCATTGTGCCTTGGCTTTGCAAAGGAACAAGGTACAAGTAAAAGACCCCATCCAAGTGAGGAACATGAGTAGGTTGATATATGGCCGTTTTCATACTTACCAGGGCCAATAGAGAGGATGCGCAACTTTCCGACTCCGACTCCGACTCCGACTTCAACTACGAGAATGAATTGCAGTCCGCTGTGGACATCCTTGATAAAAACAATGTGATAGACGTTTGCAAATCGTAAAATGCCATAACTTTGTGCCAGAATAATTTTGACTCGCAACCGGAAGTGCGCATAAATCGCAAATATCGTAGTCGTCAAGGTCGTGTCTCAAAGTCGTAACGACTAGGACTACGACTTCAATATTCATTATTTATCCGCACTTCCGATTGATAATGCCAAATTTTTCTGCCTTCAATTTATGGTGTTTGACGAATTGAAAACTTCTATCACATCGTTTTTATCAAGGATGTCCATGGCGGACTGCAATTCATTCTCGTAGTTGAAGTCGGAGTAGGAGTCGGAAAGTTGCGCATCCTCTGTAATAATGCTTTGGTTTCGGCCCTGACGGAAAACCTGATAAGATACGAGGGTAGAATACATGTATGACCGCTTCAGCTCTTATAATAGTCCAGGTCTTTTAGCTCTAGGATGCCCCATGCCATAGTTCCCTGACAGGCGCTGATCCAGAGGGGCGCACCTGGTGCTCGCCTCCCCTTTTAGCCAACAAATCTGTAAATTTGACCGTGAAATTCTGGAATTTGGTGCAAATTTCAATGTTCCTACCACAGGGCGCCCCCTCTTTTCCCAAGTCCTGGGTCCACTCCTGGACTAATCTTTTACTTTGTGTGAACTCTTTGTTGATTCTAATGTACGAACAAGAGTAATGATCATGAGGTCTCAAATATATTCCACGCTTGGCGTTAATTCTCGTTGTGACGAGAATTCGGCGCTGAAATGGATGATGGGGAATTAAGACGGGTGATTGGCGTAAATTGAGTCGGGTATCTAAAGCTCTGTTGTCCTAGGAGCGTATCTTTTCGTCATCAATCACTGCAGAGAGAGATCCCTGTATCAAGTCGGCATCATGGGGACACTTACGAATATTTGATAGTTTTGGAACGAGGCTGGATGATGGAGAGATATTGAATGGATGGTCATGGAAGTACGGTCTGTTTCAATGCTATGGCCATCAGCATCTGTATTTCTGATCCAAGGGAGCTACTGATGGATGCGTCGAGAGGAGATCAGGGGTGGATCCAGAAGCATGGGGGCACAGCCAGCGCACATCATGGAAAATCTTGGTCACATTTTAACATCTTTTCAAAATTTCGAAATTTCCTGGTCAATTTCAAAGACTTTCCACAAAATAGAGGGGGCACGGGCCGGGTGTGCCCCCCTTGGATCCGCGCCTGGAGATGCGTCCATGTCCGTAGATGGACTGGCGCTTTGACCAATTAGGGAGCCCTGATAGCCGAGTGGTTATAACGTCCGCTCAGCAAGTGGCAGGTCCCGTGTTCGAATCCAGCCCGGGCCATATGGGATTTCATTCCCGGCTCTTCAGTCCGCTGCATGGGACGTAAGCCGTGGTGCCTTGTACCTTGTGTCTTTGCAAGGGCAAGTAAAAGACCCCATCCAAGTGAGGAACTGGAGTAGCTTGTGATGGCCTCCTCCGTAGTTAGCAGGGCCAATAATGCTTTTACGTCAGCCCTGACGGAAAAATGAAATACAAATACTTCTTGGCAGGCTATCTGAGATTTCTTTGTGGAAATTGGCTGGATTATGCAGACACAGTCAAAAACCTTTGCTGCACGATCTTCTGTTGTTTTGAGTGGGTCCTAATGCCCCATATCACACTCCGCGAGTTCTCAGTACGTTCTTGAAAATGTTGCCGAACGGGCTCAAACTGTGTGCGAACGGAGTGGACGTAGTGGCAACTTTTTACGAACTTCATGGATGGGCTCGGACGGGAAGGGTGCTCCAGCACTTTGAGACATTATTTGGCCAGCATTACACGTTCTAGCCCATTTTACGATTTTTTTAGGACGTTTGAGAACTACTTTAGGGTGACAGTACCTTAATCGTTCACTGCCTGATCACTGTATCCGCTAGAACTTCCTTGTCTTGTGTCACATGTACATAAAAACATTTGCCTCCTCCCAACATCTCTTGCAGCTGTAGGTACAGAGAAACCCCATGTGATTCTATCGACTTATTTATTCATAGCTACCAATCTTTTTTCTCCCGTATTCTATGGCAGAATCTATTTTTTATGAGCCAGATCTTCTTTGCTCTGTATCTGATGTGATTGACTGTCCAGAAAGACGTAATGCCCAGGCGTTTACGCTAAAACAACCATTATTTCAGGACGGCATGGTCATGCCACAGCTCCACCATGTTTCCCCATCTTGTCCAAACAAGGCCATCGACTCCGTCTTTAGCCTTGTCCGAATCATGTCATCTTTTCCGTTAATGTATAAATTATTAATGAACCTGACCCCTACTTGACCCCGTCTCCGAGCCAATCAGAACTCGCGAAACAAATCACCGTTGGACACTGACTTTCTTTGCTCTTCACGCTCGAATTTGTAACATGGATTTTGATTGGCACGTCGATTTTCCTTCGCGCCCCGATCATTGGCTGAGGCTCTCACCCCTCAGAAACGGGAAATGTGATGGATTCGAACCAGGCTACATGTAGATGGCCGTTAGGCCAGATAGACTGGTGAGAACCAGATGTGTTTTCCATGACTGAACCAATCCCGACCGTCTGAACGACAACATCCACTTTTCAGACGATACCTTCTTCTTTTATTTCCAGGGAAGAGACACCATTCCAAAAATATGATAATTCTCCCGATCACCGAATAGCCAACGGACACCATCTGCAGGGCGCAAGAAATGACCAAACCGCCGTGATATCTTACGAACCCATCGAATGCCTTATAAACAACGAGTACACAATAACAGCGAGACGGGAAGGAAGTGAAGTGTATATACCTTTCAGCTTCTTACAGAAATATTATGAGGTAAGATGCATTTAGGAAAGTGTTAAGCCCCTTTCACACCGGACCTGCATAGAGTTGCATTGTGCAGCGTACCAAGTACGTCAAAATTAGGCTGCATACTCATGAAAGAAATGTTGCTACGCGCAGGATCAGCATAGTCCCTGAACCCAGACTCCTTTCACACAGGGCCTACGTAGAGTTGCGAAGTGCGGTCTACCAACTACGCCGAGCTTTCGCTGTGCCTAGAAATTGCGTCCCTCGGCGTATTGCCACATAGGCCAGCGTACGCACAGCATTGGCAGCATAAGCTCGGCATAGTCGGTACGCCGCACTACGCAACTCCATGTAGGCCCGGTATGAAAGGGGCTTTACCCTCGATTGACTAGGGTGGGACTAGCATATCTCACAATTTATTTCCTCCCTTGTTTTGGGATGGGAAGAGCTCTCATTCCTGCCTTGGTGAAGATCTTTTGTTTTCTGTTCCTTGTGTTGAAAGAACTGCCTTCGTCCAGATCTTTTCCATGACCCTCCTTTCCTTTCTTAAGGTCTACGGTCGGATCGTCCAGGGGAACGGTTTCGAGCGGTTTGAGTGGCAGCACAGCTATTCACGGATCTACAAACCCCGAGGGAAGTACACCACCGATGGTATCTTTATGTCGTTTGACCACTACAACGTCGAGGTCCGGGATCGGGTCAAGTGTATCAGTGGAAGAGAAGGTGAGATTTGAATGCCATTGGACCAGTAACAATGGTCTGTTGCGTTTTGAAGCAAGTGGTGCGATTTTCACGGGGTTTGCGGAGTCCTTCAATGGTTTTGCCAATATTTCACTTGTTTATCATCCCGGTCCATGTGAAAACGGCACCGTAATGCTGCTGAAACTGCTCTAGTGGAAGCGGGCCATTGCTGAGATGGTGTCCTTACGCTTGCGCATCTTAAGCTTGGAATCCACTGCTGATTTTCTGCATTGCGACTTGCTTTGCAACCTACTATCTGCGATTGAATACGATCGCAAGGAACTGACACCGGTCGCCGACCGATTGCCGACTGAAATTGACCACATCTTCGCCATTGGTGGAAATCACGTCTAGTGAGTCCACTACGGCGATCGAGTGCCCAGTTGCAACGCAACCCGCAATGCAAAATCAGCTTGAAAATCAATGGTGGATTCCTAGCTTCAATGTAAGGATGACAAAGACCCAATAGGGAGTTTAAGAAATCAAACGATAAACGTAACTTTACGGCAATGTTATTTTTTGTACCAGAAATGCAATATATAATCTGGTGAATTCGCAGTATGGAAAATAACAATAACATTACAATCGCAAGCGCCCTGTTAGGCCCTACGACGACATTTATCTATTGTGTGGGTATACCCAAACAATAGATAAACGTCATCGTATGGCCTGACTGGGTGCTTGCGAAACCTTCCTATTGTCATAAAGCTAACGTTTATCGTTTGATTTCTTAAACTCCCTAGTGTCTCCATTCTGATACCGGTACTCTGAAGGCCAACACTACTGGACCTGTTACGGCACTGGTGTTTATTCTGGTCACGACCCGAACAAGCTGTTCTTCATCCCGGCTACGGCCAGTTGTCTGCAGTCAAATATCTTACTTAACACTTGCTTTTCACTCAATCTTATTCCTCCTTTCACATTTCTAAGCAACGTTTCTGTTTACTTTGAACACTCTGATCATTCCCGTGACAATAATAGCCGTCTGCTTGATGTAGGAACTTCTCAACAGAAACAATAAACAAGTGATTAATTTGAAACCTTCTAATGAGAAGAGTTGAGTCAAGCAAATTGCCTTGTTACATTGATGGAATACATGTATATCTTGATGCTGCGTAACGTTGAGTGCGGAGCGACGGTTTCTTGTTGAGGCTCTGATTGGTGACAGCTGTTGAACTCTAATGGTGCGTTAGGATCAATGTGAGATTCATGTTAATTAGTAATAAATGTGATTTTTTGGTATCGTCGGTAATTAACCCCGTGTTGCTGACAATGTACTAGGCATGCACAGGAATTGAACCACCGTTCTCAGCTGATGATGGTTGAACTTGGCCATTTTCACCACCCCACATTTTCTTCAGGTCAACGTAGATGGGAATCTATTTGAATTCGCCATGCAGGAAGCAGGGTTCTGCCCAGGACTGAACAAGTGCCTGTTGAAATGGGGGGTCTGAAATTTTTTTGAAAAATTTGAAATCTAGACTTGTTGAATTTGAAATGCGATTTCCTGGCACCTGAGAGTCGAAATAATGAGCTCATTTGGCGTCAAAATGACCCCGATCCACTCTATTGCAACTGAGGCAGCCCGCCGTTGTCATTGTTGTCGTTGGTCAGAACTGTGTCAGGAAGCCCCGCCGGAAAGCACATTTGGTGAATGGGAACTGAAAGGAAATTGGGAAGTGTGCGTGGCGGGCATCTCTCGTGGCACACTTTGTAGTTCTGATGGTCGGAAAATACTCTTTTTCCGAGTGCCGGTTGGCATTTCTGCATACTGGACGGGGCCGTCCGGCGCCGACCAGCAGCGACAAAACCCTGAAAGGACTGTTCATCCACTCCCTCACTTCATTTGGCAGTTACGAATGTTCCATCATCACCTTCTTGGCCACCAGCCATATCAAATATCAGGGAGTACATGTACATATCAGAATTAATATCAGAGAGAGATTGGCTCACTTCTATTTACATTTGGAAAGCAATGTGTGGGCAGTGGTTTCGGGCAGTCGTATCGTCGTATTGATAATCTATTTTCATGACGTTTGACGCTTATTGAATAGTTTTGGCTTGCGGCGAAACCACAGCCCATGTCGTGTCTTTCTGAATGTATGTGGGATAAGAAACGTTGTCACTTCACTGATTTAAGCACATTTGAAGCTATTTATCAAAAAGTTGTCTGATGTTTTAAGCCTAGCGTACATGACACTTGCGACTGGAGACAACTAGTCGCCACTGAGCTACCTGGCGACTGGGAGGATCTAGCTGGATCAGTCGCCAGAAATGGTCAATGTACGCACCCTTGCAACACGCTGGAACTGAGATTTTACCAGTCGCTCATGTACAACTTTCTAGCGACTAGTTGTATCCAGTTCCGTTCAGTCGCTGCGATTTACGTGCGCTTCTGACTCAGTACCAGTTTTCTAAACAAAACCGAGTCCCAACGCCTCGGATGTTACCCGAGTTGCTGACAGTCGCAAGTGTGATATTCGCGGTCAGGACATGACGACTGATTGGATCCTCCTAGTTTTACCGAGTTGCTGAACTTGCGATGTGCGCGCAGCGCATACATCATCGGCAACTGATCAGATCAGTTGCTTCCAGTCGGAAATCCGATATACGCCTGGCTTTAAATGTCCACTAAAATGGGGCTATTCCGCCATCAGAAAATGCAAGTTGAAGAGTGGTGCGCCCGTAGAAGTATGCATTCTCTAGTGCATACACCTCCTGCCATCCTCCAAAGACAAGGTCACATCAAGTACTCCACTCCAACACACTTTCTTCTTTGATATAAGAAGCCACTCATGAAAAGCTTCGGGCATTACAATCTAGAAGCCCTTAATGTGATTGGAGTAACACTTCAAACCAATCGGCTATTGAGTTCTTTTCGCCTTCGTGTGGTATTTGAGGACTTTCAGGAGTAACGTTCAAAATGTTTAACTCCAGTTGCAGATAATGTGGCATTGACTACTCCCAAGTTCATTTTAGTACGAGGGTGTCGGTATGACTCGCCTCTGGTCAACATCGGAATCTTGCTGGAAGAAGGCTCTTAATGGGGAACCGGAGTGCCCAAAGGAGGCGCTGGGGAACAACTCAGTTTTAACACAAGCACATGCGATGCGACGTTGAAAACGTCACTGACGCCGTGCATCGTTCGTGACGTGCGATGCGTCATTCAGAATCAATGACGTTGTTCTACACCAAAATAGTCAAATTTATCGATGAAATTCAACATGCTGCGGCGCTTGAATTTTCGTTTGAAAACATTCAGATACATTGAGTCAGTCCTTTACTTGATGATGAACGTGTAAAATTCAAAATTCAGTGGACTACTTCAGGTACATTAGGGCTAGAAGTGGGGTGTAGTTTCAGAATTAAATGGCAAATAACGTTGGTTTGACTTTCGACATCATAGTTTTAACTGAGTTGTTCATCAGCGCCATGTCACGGATTAGTTCCACCGGTTTCTCATTTGAGAGACAGTCTGTAGCTTGCCACAAGTACAGGGTGATGGTCACATGACATCTCAGTCGCACTTGTTGGTAGTGCTCCTCTCCTCTTCTCGGTTAACATACCTGAAAGGGTGCTATTCGTATCAATAAAGGGACTGTTCATTTCCGTCAATTGAGGAATCTGAGTTGTGATCCTTGAGAAAACAGAGAAAGCTATGAAGCTGCAAATTGCAGCGATTATTCTGTACAGCACAACAAATAATCCCTGCAATTTGCAAGTGCATAGCTTTTCCCGTTTTCCCAAGGATCACAACTCAGATTCCTCAAGTGACGGAAATGAACAGTCCCTTTCACTTTTTCCTCCCTTTGACTTGAGATATGACCTCAAGTCATAACAGAATACACGTCTAATTTTGGGATATAATAACAGAGGCCCACGTTTGTGGTGTGGTATGAGGAAAATCAATACACTTGTTCTCCTGGGGCAGGTGTGTCCATTCTGACTCCACTTTCAAAGATAGTTAGTATTCATGGTCTCCATATTGCTTGGGGACATGGTGCTTGGATATTTGTTTACATGGTTTCATGGAAGTGGCGAAGAGAGCCATGGTGTGTAGTGGTCTGGGTCTCCGACTAGCGGTCGGAAGGTCCCTGGTTCGAATCCCAATGGGCGTGAGACTTTGGGCAAGTCTCTTTGCCGCACTGGCCTCTCTCCACCCAGGTGTATAAATAGTTACCAGTCAAAAATGCTGAGGTTGTAGCGCTGAATGAGCAGCTCATCAGAGTTCTACTGAAAAGTTTCAGGGTAGACCGGGGTTAAAGTGTAAAGTCGGATAACACCTCTACCGTTGTTGATATCAGACTATAAACCCAAACTTTAACTTTAACTTTTGACATCACCCAGCATTCCCTTCAACAGAGGTCAAAATGCCACCTCTACCGACCGCCCTGTGTCTTATCACTTGCCCTACCGACCACCCTGTGTGTGTAACCACTTGCCCTACCGACCGCCCTGTGTGTCTAACCACCTGCTCTACCGACCGCCCTGTGTGTCTAACCAACTGCTCTACCGACCGCCCTGTGTGTCTAACCACCTGCTCTACCGACCGCCCTGTGTGTCTAACCACTTGCCCTACCGACCGCCCTGTGTGTCAACCACTTGCTCTACCGACCGCCCTGTGTGTCTAACCACTTGCCTTAATTACTGTCTTCCAGGTGTACCTCTCTCAACACAATGGGGGCCACAGGGTTATTTTTACCCCATCCAAATTGCTCAGTTCGGTTTGAGCCATTACAGCAAATACCTTGTCGAGAAGGAACCAATCACAGAAGTTTATGAAGACGGCGGTGACGATGGGGCAAAATGGACAACACAGGAGGGAAGAAGCTCCGTCACGGATGTTATGGACGATGAGATAAAGCAGGAGGTGATTAAGTTTGAATCAAAAGGTAAGAGTTCTTCAAAACTTGTTAAAGATACTGTACCTCCTCCCTTCTAGGGCCTGTTTAAAGGAGCACGGTATTGGATCTCAAATGCGTTATTTGACTGCCGACGTAGAGGGAGCCACCTAGCGGCAGTAAGACGAACTACAAAAATGCATTACAAAATGTACGTAGTAAATCGGGTCAATTCGCCGACAACGTAGTTAGCCCCTGGGTTGGAGAGTGGCGCGGTGGCGCCGGCTGTTGAGAAAAAGTGGCAATACCGTGGTCCTTTAAGACAAGCTGACTGCTCTGGCGAGCATACTTGTAATTGTGTTAGCTCAACCCCTCAGTTGTGTACTAGTTCATCTAGAATCAGATTGGCCAGGTGGACTTCATAGATTGACCATCTCTTCAGATGGTCTCAACCTATCAACCCACAATCATGACGTACAGACCCACAATCATGACATACCGACCCACAATCATGACCTACAAACCCACAATCATGACCTACAAACCCACAATCATGACCTACAAACCCACAATCATGACCTACAAACCCAAAATCATGACCTACAAACCCACAATTATGACCTACACAAACCCACAATCATGTAATAGGACAGCCACACTTGTGGCGTCTCTTTCGTTAAGGTTTATTGGTTAAAGTAACAGTCCTCCTTGTCATTTCAGAGTCACTCTCAAGCGCTGGGGTCACCCTCGACTTGGATGCGTCGGACGTTCCATCGCTTAGCCTTGACTACAAATTCATTACAAATGGAAGCATATCTGTGAAAGTGGAAACAAAAAATAAACATACTTATCATATACATTACGTGTGCAGTCCGCTCTTAATATCACGGGAAAAGAACCATGTATATTATGGCATAGGGAAACTGAGCTCACATAAGGAGTGGGCACATTTATCGAGGGAGTTAAATACGGATTTACAAAAAGGAATAGCGTTAACTTCAAAAATTAAAAAAGGCTGGAAAGCACAGCTGTATATAATCCGGGTTGTGAGTTTGACACTTCGAGGGAGCGGCTACGCCGATAATGTGACTTTGGCAAGCGCCGCACATCTGGATCATTTTTACGCCGCAGCTGATTGGCTGGTGAATCACCAGGATGAGCAAGGTGGTTGGCCGGTACACGTGACTAGAAAATTAGCCAACGGAGCTTTAGAATTACCGCCTGGGTGGTATTCCGCGATGGCTCAGGGCCAGGCGATATCGACTTTAACCCGGGCGTATATTCGAACGGGGAATAAAAAGTATATTGTCGCTTCGTTACGTGCTACGAAATTATTCGACATCAAAAGTCAGGAAAAGGGAGTTCTCGCAAGATTCATGGATAAATATAACTGGTATGAGGAATACCCAACCACGCCCAGCTGTTTCGTTTTAAATGGCTTCATCTATTCCTTGATAGGTTTGTACGATTTGAAGTCCGTGGCGCCGAGTGACGACGTCCATGACACAGAACGACTTTTTAACTCCGGAATGGAGTCGTTAAAAGGAATGCTTCCATTGTTTGATACGGGCTCTGGTTCCATTTATGATCTCAGGCACATTACGTTGGGCGTCGCCCCGAACCTCGCCCGATGGGACTATCACACCACGCATATTAACCAGCTTCTTCTGCTGAGCACCGTCGACGATGATCCAATTTTACGAAACACAGCAGAGCGTTGGATGGATTACATGAAGGGGAAAAGGGCACCCCACAATTAAACAAGACCTAGGGCCTACAGGAAGAAACTGGTGTCTACTGTTTTCGCTAGTGTTGAACCATCATGGTGTGTTATCACAGCAGTAGTCCCCAATGGGGAACCCGCCCTGTGGTTTATCCCGGTAGGTCAGCGCTGCGAGCGATTGTACCGAAACGACGTCATTGACGTCAATTTAGGTGTTGACGTTGGGTCATGAAAAAATTACTTGTACATTTTTCTACAGGAAAAATGGCACAAAAGACGTTGCTTTTATCACCATCATATTTCTTCATTTTAAGAAAAAAAGGAATGAGATTAAAAGAAAATTTCATCTGCTACATGATGATGTAAGTTTTACTGTCAGGTGACCAACACAAATGGTTTATTTTCACGCCAGAAATAAATGGAAATAACGTTAGAAAAAAAGAGATTTCGGTACAACTGCTCGCAGCGCCACGTCGTGACGTTAGTGTGCGGGTTCCTCATTTCTTGTTAGGTCCGGTCGTACTCTGCCACTTATCAAACATTCCTTGTTATGTGCCATAGCACTACTTTCTATTTGCCAATGATGATCACCACATACAATATTCAACCCCACGTGGCGGTTTTTCAGTTTGCAGCTGATCTTTTTGTGATCTGGGACCCTATTCATGAAGCTGTCGTAACTTTACAGTGTGCGTAAACTATTGTCCATTTGTTGAAAACCTGTTGTTCACTGAAGTATGATTCACCCTAACTTCAACATGGGCAAAGTGCCAGGCCTTTGTAGCAGACATCATCTTAAGTGAACACAATGATTAAACCACAGTATTTACCAGTTGACTGAGCACAACCCTGGATTTTCTATAGGCTCATGGAAAGTAAACCAAGTTACCCTAACCTCATTAGGTAACTACAACATGGATTATTTAGCACATTTCCAAGCTCGGCACTTTGCCCATGTTGAAGTTAAGCCAGTGGCAGACTGGCGTGTACGCGGCGCGTCCTGCAGGAGTTCCACCAATCAGATTCTTCGGTAGGTGTTTCGGTCCGTGTTACCGCCTCCCTGGTTGGTTGAACGCTTCCCGACGCGCTGCTTACGCGCCAGTCTGTCGCCGCCTTTAGGGTGAATCATACTTTATATATCAGCCTGACTAAGGATTTGCATACGCTTAAAGTTACGGGGGCTTTGTGAATAATGTCCCTGGTACCCAAACACCTCTATTATTCTTTTGTCAGTGACCTATGCACAGGGTGGACAAAACATAAACACAAACCTACATGTACCAGAAGTGATTATTCTGCAGCAAACAAGCTAACAAATTCGATGTATTATTATGATCTTCAGGTTGACTACTGTGTATATTAAAGTCGACTCACATGAGGCGTTTACCTGTAAATTGAAATCTGTAGGTAGGCCTATATGTTGTTGAGAACACGAACCATCTACTTCAAAGAATGTCGGTTTTTTTGCAAATCTTTGCTATATAAAAGTATACATCAACAAATCAATCAATCATGATAGCCTTACACCAGGAGCTGATGAAGGAATGCACTTTGTACTTAAAAAGTTCAACAATACCGTAAAGCTATTGAAGTTTCTACCTATTATGTAGCGTGATAGAAGGTGCTAGGTTATTGTCTCGGTGTCTGAAATGCCTGTCGGCTGAGATTATAAGTAAAGACACCTGCAATAGACTTTGTTTGCTTCATCCAAGACCGACTTTGTTTGCTTGATCGAAGACCGATTGCAATATACAATTTAGGAACGTTGTACATTTTACTGTAGGGGAGGCCATGTGACCACGTAGTTCGGTTGGGGTGGGGGGTTGCTGGCTTTTAAAGCCCCACATTATTGAATTTTACGATATTTTCAAAATGTTAGGAGAGTGCACATAGAGGTCCCATAGCCTCGTGAAGGCCCCCAAAATGCTTGCCTGATACGCACTTCACACAATCAAGGCCTAGTTTTCAGCACGCATTGGAAAAAACTGCAGGGAGAGCTCTAATGTATTCTGACAGAGCGTAGTACATTTTACACTATGCTGACATCGTGCGAGAATCGCAGCGATGATTTGCATTTTTCACATTCAATACAGTGGGGCTTTAAGGGGCACACTCGGTATCAACAGGGTTTGTGTCAAAGGGTCCTAACTATAACATCAACATTCACTAAACAGTAGGGATTTTTCACCAATAAATTCCTGGACGCAAACACTGTGATCATGTTTTTCACAAAGCGACTGCCATCTATCGTTAGCTTCCATAGCTTTTTAGCACAGACAGTTCATTCAACATTTGAATAAGGCAGAAACAATCACTTCCTACAATTATTGGTCCTTTATTTCCTCCCAGATTGGAATTCAAGGAAAAATGTATGTGACCCGTCACTGCAAACCAGTGTTAAGTTGCTCTGAAGTTAGCAGGTTGAGACCAACGTTTTGTCAGTTTCAATAGGCCTCGGCTTATTGTCTGTCTTTTGTAAAATCTGAGTGATTACATTTCTTTCTTTATCTCCTGGAGTTTTATTTTGGTTCATCCTGGTTCATATCTTGTGCAACTTGAGACAGGTTTGCTGTGACGGGTCACATTTGTCTATTAAAATTTGGAATTCCTGACGAATTCCTGACAATGGAGCCATGATATGCAGTGTTTCCGCCAGGGGGGGGGGGGGGNAAAATTTGTGTTTCTGACCAAGAATTTTGACAAATTTTCTTTGTCCCCCCCCCCCCCTTTAAAAAAATTCCTGGCAGAAACACTGAATGTTCTTTTATTCCTTTGTTGGTTTAAGGATTTGAAATGCACAAATGGTGCTCTTTTGATTATGTACTGTGTACATGACAAGATCATGTGTAGTTGTGTTCAACTTATACGTCTGACATCACAGATGTATTCATATACATGTACCCGGTACGTATACATGTAGTGTATTGTAATGAAGTGGGGTTTATGTTTTAAGCAATACTAGAGATGCAGGCCTCCCGAAGCCGACCATTGGTGACCTGCTCTAGCAAAAGTAGACACTTGTCGCAAACCGAGGAAAGGGTTAACGGCCTTGCAGTACAACAGCTGAAATGTACGTTGACAAAGGTTTACAATAGTAGTGGACAGTAGTGATAATAGTTGGGTAAACTGATGACCAATGATGATCACTTGCGACAAGCGTCAACTTTTGGTGGAGCGGCTCACATTTGTGACCCCCTCCAGCAAAAGCAGGTTATTTTTGAAAGTGATCATCATTGATATCTGTTTATTCTACTGTTATCACTGTTATGGAGAACTGCAGAAACTTTTATTCCAGGTTTTGCGCCGTAAAACCTTTAACCCTTCCCACTCTTAGGCTGCAATCACATAAATACCGGTAGAGCTACACACTACATGGACATGCCGGTTTGTAGAGCCTGATAGCCTAGTGGTTATCACGTCCGCTTAGCAAGCGGCAGGTCCCAGGTTCGAATCCAGCCCGGGCCATATGGGATTTAATTCCCGGCTCTTCAGTCCGTCGCATGGGACAGTAAGCCATGGTTCCTTGTACCTTGTGTCTTTGCAAGGGCAAGTAAAATACCCCATCCAAGTGAGGAACATGAGTAGCTTGTGATGGCCTCCTCCGTACTTATCGGGGCCAATAATGCTATAGCGTCGGCCCTGACGGAAAAATGAAATACAAAGGGCACACGACCGTGAAGCCATTGTCAACCGGCATGTTCATGTAGCGTGTAGCTCTGTGTGTTTGCAGCCTTTATGACAAGCACCTACCTTTGCTGGAGTGGGTCACATTTTTGCTCTGATGCTGTTGTATATACCCAGAAGGGTGGATATGTCAAAGCTCGTGATGCTTTGGAGATTTGTATCATGGGGGGGGGGGGGCATAAGCTCCTCCCTGAATATTTGGGTCTCTTCTCCTAACTGTAAATGTTTAGTTTGTNTTCCAGGTTTTGCGTCGTAAACCTTTAACCCTTCCCACTCTTAGGCTGCAATCACATACATGTAAATACCGGTAGAGCTACACACTACATGGACATGCCGGTTTGTAGAGCCTGATAGCCTAGTGGTTATCACGTCCGCTTAGCAAGTGGCAGGTCCCAGGTTCGAATCCAGCCCGGGCCATATGGGATTTCATTCCCGGCTCTTCAGTCCGTCGCATGGGACAGTAAGCCATGGTTCCTTGTACCTTGTGTCTTTGCAAGGGCAAGTAAAATACCCCATCCAAGTGAGGAACATGAGTAGCTTGTGATGGCCTCCTCCGTACTTATCAGGGCCAATAATGCTATAGCGTCGGCCCGGACGGAAAAATGATATACAAAGGGCACGCGACCGTGAAGCCATTGTCAACCAGCATGTTCATGTAGCGTGTAGCTCTGTGTGTTTGCAGCCTTTATGACAAGCACCTACCTTTGCTGGAGTGGGTCACATTTTTGCTCCGATGCTGTTGTATATACCCAGAAGGGTGGATATGTCAAAGTTCGTGATGCTTTGGGGATTTTGTATCATGGGGGGGGGGGGGGG
>NMRB01000508.1:159287-176556 GCA_002633025.1 Notospermus geniculatus
TTTCTACAACATGTTCTCCACAGTCTGGGCGTATTCGAATCCCCGTTCTTGACCACACTAGTGCTGACCCAGTTCATGTAGTTGTTGACTCAACTCGAGAACGGCAGTCTCGAACGCGACCCGTGTCGGGTCAAGAACGTGTTCTCCTCACTCCCCACTCAGCGGAGGGTTGAAAAGAACATGTTCTTGGCCCGACAAGGGTCGCGTTCGAGACTGCCGTTCTCAAGTTGAGTCAACATCTACATGAACTGGGTCAGCACGAGTGTGGTCAAGAACAAGGATTCGAATACGCCCTCTGAGTCAATTTTTGGCAGTTCAGTGTATTGTTGCAATGTCGGGAACATTTTGATCATCAACTGCTCGCAGGCCAACTTGACTTTCTGATCAGAGATTATCGTTTATTTCATACAGTGAACATGTGCGTGGTACTTAAAATTTTAATTAGTCAATCATTTCCTCAGTTTACTGGCGCATAATCAGTGAATCAGCTGGAGAAACACAACGATTATCGCAAATTTGAGATATTTTGAGGTGAAATCCTCGCCAGGTGCTATGGGATGCATCTTCCTGCCCAACACCTATAGTTGTATTGATAGATTACCGGTACGTGTGCGTGCTGCGGCATTGTCTATTCTGAAGTTATATTCCGTGCAGTTATATCTTCCATCGGTTGTTTTTAAAGCGTAAAGTTTTACTGTTGCCCAAATCATTCGTGCTACTTCTGTAGCTTGAGTCTAACGGGATGGAACAGAGCAGAGATGCCAACCCTACGGATTTGCCCGTATTTTCTATGCTTTTTTGCCCCTTTTACGTTATTACCGGTACGCTCGCAGTCCCTTTTCCTATGCCCAAAATGAAAAAAAAAACATGTTCAAAACGATCGTTCAAATTTACTGCACTCCCGCTATCCGAACAGGAGCACCAGCGGGAGTCGAGTGGCAAAGTCAGGCAACAGTCTAACAACGAACATTGCCGAAGCAAAACCGATCTCAATCCGAACTGTGAGTCTCGCACATGCACTGCACTTCAAGCAGTGCGTTCCACTTACAGCATGTGTACACATGAAATCAGCTTTGAGTGCGACTGCAAGTATGGTAGGTGGCGTTTCTTACGTGGATTTGTCATGATTTGTGGCGATTCATGTCGTGTCGTCGGACTTTTTCACTTCTCTGTGACCCGAAATGGATGTGGACAAGGGACTACTGACAACCACCATCAAATTACGGACCAAAAGCAGATTTGGGGCAAAAATTACTGATAGGGGTAATTTTGAGGGTGGCATCTCTGGACAAAGGGATTAGTTTAGGATTACAACATGTGCATCAAAGATAATTTTGACATGTACTGCTGGGAATTGGTCATTATTATTGATGACCAGCCCCAGAGCAGAAATTTAACCTTGATTTATATACATTTTCCTGAAAGATATGATGCACAAAAGCGCTCATGCATTGAAAAGACCAGCTGTAAAAATCTTTAAAATCTATGTAAATTCTATTTGTATATAGACTTATACAGAACCAACTCAGATTCTGTTAGGAAGTTTTTTATCGAGTCAGTGTTCCCACATTTAAAGGAATCCAGTGGGCCTATCTCTACACCGTGAAATTATGTACAGAATTTTTTCACCGCTGCTATTTTTTGTTAGGAGGCTTTCGTATAGGGTACTGGGACCTTGTTCACAAAACTGTCGTATTAAACGTTCTTCACTGACGTCACACGGCCGCCATACTGGCCGTCAAAATGAAGCCCTGAAGGCTGCCATCTTGTTCTCGGTTCAAAAGTTTAGCGGCCCGTACAGCCCACTGGGAGCATACAACTCAACAAATCTCACTTTACCACTCACAGTTTCTGAGCATAAGTAGTTGGTCTGGTGTGAAAACAGGTTGAAAACAAAACGAATCATCCATACAGCTTGCTGTCGGTGGCTGTAGAAGAGGCCGATGACTGCCGACAACGTTAAAACTGCGTGCTGAACGCTGTGTTGATACTGTGACGTTGCGTCATTTGACAGCCAAAACGGCGGACATTTTGAGCTGTGACGTCACGTGAGGAACTTCTATTGTCCATTTGTGGGAAATCTATTGTTCGCTATCATCCTGACAAAGGATTTGCATACCCTGAAAGTTACGTGTGCTTTGTGAGTAAGGTCCCTGGTTCCTGTTTGGATAACTTGAGGCCAGTTTATACTTCCTTGCCAATATGCAGAACGGAAAATGCTTTGTTGGGAACAAGCATTGCAAGAAATAATAGACAGGTTGAGCAGCTTTCTGACTCCGACTCCGGCTTCAACTACCAGAATGAATTGCAGTCCGCTGTAGACATCCTTGATAAAAACGATTTGATAGACGTTTGCAAATCATAAAATGCCATAACTTTGTGGCAGAATAATTTTGACTCGTAATCGGAAGTGCACGTAAATCGCAAATATAATAGTCGTGTTTCAAGTCGTAACGACTAGGATTACGACTTCAATATTCATTATTTATAATGCCAAATTTTTCTGCCTTCAATTTATGGTGTTTGACGAATTGAAAACTTCTATCAAATCGTTTTTATCAAGGATGTCCATAGTTGAAATCGGAGTCGGACCACTGCGCAACCTCTCTAATATTGGAAAGTGTGTCTTGAAAGGGCCTATAAATGGACCTCATGCTTGACCTTGTTGATGCAAACGATAAATGCAGAATTCACAGTGTATCATACACATGGACCTGGCTTTAGACTTCCCAATAGACTCTATCACTCCAAAAGAGTGCAACACCTGACGGTAGGTAGCTAGGCCTACAGCATCACAATGTCCCATACCCCATTCTGAACGCCGTGACGTGACTCGAAAAAAATCCACTTGTTTCAGCGATCGTGATGTCATCTCAAGTCAAGATGTCATGGAATGTAGTACGGGACGTCGTGACGTTGTAGCTACTGTCAGGTGCTGCACTCTTTTGGAGTGATATCGTCTATTATAAGAAACATGTCCACTAGGAAGACTAGAGTAGTGCTTGTCTTGGACATGGCTTCTTAAGCTAATGAAACAACTGGTAAAGTACTTAGGCCTAATTGTTTACTTCCAGTCTGGAAGGATTCCCAACCACTCCTCGGATTTTTGTATGGAATCCAATAAAACATTAGCATTTTTCCTACTGGTTGAGATTTCAGACCTTTTCACTGATTGGTTCACGTGCGAGAGCTTCTCGGATCATAAACGGATCATCGAATGTTTGTAAAGAGTGAGTGTGAAAATTCCAGGTCATCAAATTGTGTATATTTTGGATGTTGTCCAGTTACAAACTGAAGGAGAAATAAATTATGAAAATATGACAAAATGCCGTCTTTTTTGTCCTCACTTTGGGGAGAACTCCAAGACTACCATTCAGTTATTCGCGTGCGCTCATGCGGAACCGTAATAACATCTTTAAATAATGCACATTTCAAGCAGGGGTTATTCGCGTGCGCTCATGCGGAACCGTAATAACGTCTTTAAAAATGCACATTTCGAGCAGGGGTTATTCGCGTGCGCTCATGCGGAACCGTAATAACGTCTTTAAAAATGCCATTTCGAGCAGGGGTTATTCGCGTGCGCTCATGCGGAACCGTAATAACGTCTTTAAAAATGCACATTTCAAACAGGGGTTATTCGCGTGCGCTCATGCGGAACGTTAATAACATCTTTACAAATGCACATTTCGGGCAGGGGTTATTCGCGTGCGCTCATGCGGAACTGTAATAACATCTTTAAAAAATGCACATTTCGAGCAGGGGTTATTCGCGTGCACACATTTAACACCTGTTCTTGAGTGAATGAACTGTATAACTCTTTTGCTGTCAAGACTGTGAAGAATTCTTTTATTCAGCGAGTTTGAAGGCTGTCCATGAACGTGACAAAGTAAGAATATCTGTCGGTGAAGACCAAGGAAACATGGCAGTTACTATCACCTGAACTTTAACCCGCTTGAGCGCACACATTTAACACCTGTTCTTGAGTGAATGAACTGTACTTAACTCTTTTGCTGTCAAGACTGTGAAGAATTCTTTTATTCAGCGAGTTTGAAGGCTGTCCATGAACGTGACAAAGTAAGAATATCTGTCGGTGAAGACCAAGGAAACATGGCAGTTACTATCACCTGAACTTTAACCCGTTTTTAAAGTTCTAATTTTTCTTACCTTAAAGAAAATTTGCCAAAAAAAGTATTTGACACACAAGGTTCCAGATGTAGGGCCATATTCTAGAAGCTTCCTTAAGTGTAAGGTCGACCTTAATCTTTTGTATTCTACCCTGCAAACAATAGCTAAAGATCGACCTTACACTTAAGGAAGCTTCTAGAATACGGCCCGTAATATAACATCCTACGCACTGTTTAGCGCCATTTCCTTGCAAGACGTAATATTACGCCCTACGCAAGCTACGATCTTCGGGTGTTTTCGGGGATTCCCCGGCTTTTGTCATGACGTAGTATGATGTGCTACGCAGTTAACGCGTTAAACAGTGCCTAAGATATGCAAGACCTTCAAACAATGAGGAACCCGCAGAACTACGCCACGACGTGGTGCTGTCAGTGTAAGACCCGGAAGTCCTATTTTCTAACAGTATTTCCATTTACTTCTTGCCCCAAAATAAACCACTCTCTTTGGTTCAATTTTGATTAAATTACACTGTCCTGTTTCATGTTCAAAGTTCTCCATATATCACTGCTTTGTTTCGTCAGAAATGCCACAGGATGCCAATACTGACAACGTCTTTTGGTGAAACTTCCACGGAAAATTGTGTAGAAAAATGTACACATGCTTTGACTACGTGACGTCAACAGCAGAAAAAATGACGTCACTACGTCATTCGGGTCTTATACTGACTGCGCCATCTGCAGTCATGCGGGTTCCCCATTGATTAACTCATTGTACAACTTGACTGACACAAGGTTAATACTAACTGAATGACCTGTAGAAAAACCTGGGCCGACTGCACGGAAAGTCCGATGGTGCTACGGGCGCCTATGGGATATAGTTATAACACATTTTCTCATTAACTATTAAAACCACCGATAGGCACTGAAAGCACAATCGGACTCTCTGCGATCGGCCCTGATTTTCTGCTGATTGGCACCATAAAGCAATCGAGTGCTGGTGTGGCTGGTTGAACTTGTGTGGTAAACTTGTATGACAACATTATGTGTTTAGGCCTACACACAAGAACACTAGGCCGACGACGGACGGACACTGCGTCACGACTATAGCTCACAGGCAAGCTAAAAAACCCTGGACTGAACAATAATCCCTGTGTCTGGGAATGACAAAGTCGTGAGCCGAACTGCCGAAGTATCAAAATGCTTTCCTTTTCAGCTTTCATCAAGGCCTGCCAGCAACGTATACAGCCTCCCCTGACAAGTCTAGTGATTTGTACAATGGTTTAGAAATGTGCCCTTGTTAACTCTTTCAGTGCCAGAAATACGGGTTTTAGACCACTTTTCCCATAAAAATTTCAGGGGATAAAGAATTCAGATAGACACCCCAAATCAGCCTCAGAATGTTTGTTTCTACGTCTTCTTTCAACAAAACAACCAAGAAAACAATTTGTGGTGGGAACATTTCCAAAAATTGATCACAAAAACTATATTTTTTTTGCAAAAAAGGCCAATTTTTGCCCCAAAATGAGGTGCAGCACAACCACCCAGTCCTAAATACCACACAGTTCCACTGTCCACAGCGAGAGAGCCATATAGAACAGTATTAGAGATTGCAGAGACATCTGGTGTTCATCTGGTGAACTGAAATGTCCCAAAAATCCATAGACATACCAGTACGTCTTTGGCACTGAGAGTTCGACGACGACAGATGACAGACAAACCGGTACTGGTACCTCGTATTGGAGGTGGGCAACATGCTACGCCTCCTACTGGATGCAGGCATATAAAAACTTGAAAATCAGAGAGGAAGAGCATGGGAGGGGAGGGGAGGGGGATTTTTCCCTTCCTCTGCCCTCTAACAAGTATACTTTATGAGCACAAGAAATATGTAATAGAAAAAAATCATGCCGAAAATTCGACCTCGGTGGAGCAACTAATTGCTCTTGATTATGACCAAATTTTGTGCATGTCAAATGTGAGGAAGTATTTCTTCTGCAGTTCGTCTAAGGCACTGGACATTGTCATGGGGCTATCCCATTAAACTTATCNCCCAAAATGAGTTACATCAATATTGAAATATAATCGAAAGACCTGAACTCATTTTTGTAAGCTTCCTCCTATATCAAGCCGATTTCACCAGGCTGCCTACCGTCTTAGGTATCCACTCTACGGCCCGAAGGAAGTTTCTGACAATGCCCAAACCTCTCCACAGATTAACTGACGCACCTGTAGCCAGGGAGAAGAAATCTCCCCACATTTGAACATTTTTAGCTTTCTCTCTGGATTAATGCTCAATCTCACTTTGCGCTCCCAGGCAGAGCTGAGCTCTGTCATTTATCCAATGTTCGATTGCTTTTAAAATAGGCTTCCTCTCTGTTTTCAGAACACCACCAGAGGAGCTTGAGACTATACAGAGTAATGGCTCATATAATGAACCTTTTAATATGCAGAGAATGAGCTCTGTATATACACCCATAGGCCCTGAGGCAGTTCATTGACAGCTTCCTATGTAAAGCTTCTAGTCCCCTCAAGCAGTTAGCCTTGAAATAGCCTGTGCTTCCATCTAGTGTCAAGACTGGTACTAGACAACAGGCACAAGAGCAAATCACCAACAAGAGTAATTCATAGCCAGATCGAGTTCAGGGGCCTGTTTCAAATAGTAACTTTAAGCTAATGGTACCTTTAACCAAATGGAAAATGCATTGAAGTTAATGGTAGCATTAGCTAAAAGTCACTTTATGAAACAGGCCCAAGCTCATTATAGCACACCATAAGGCCATGCTTATTTTTGTTGGATTATGGATTTTTACCTCAGAATGCAAGTATTGTAGGGAGAAAAAAAAGGTCTTTCGCTGCCTGCTTCATTACTAGAATCTATAAATCTTCCCCGTCAGCCTGTTCACGTTTTTGCGCAAGGCATGCTGGGAGCGATGGGATGGGGCGTGTGTGGTAAAACACCAGAAGGTTTTTAGTGACCACACAGAATTTTTCAATTGGGTTTTACGATCAGCGTGGAAAAAACTGTTTTTGTGTTTGCTGGGGCCGGCGGGGAAAAAAGACTGCTGAATATGGTAGGGAGGGAAATATAAATTTTTTCACTTTCTGATTTTTTAAGGTCGGCGGGTCCGTAATCCAACAAATAAAATAACGTGGCCAAAGTCCAAGTAAACACTTCCAAATCCAGCCTGGATGCTCCTGATATATCCCAAGTCCACAACATTCTACCAGCCCCAAAAGCACTTGATTGATTCAGATCATGAGGTAGCTATCTTGGTGTAAAAGCTGCTGGAATTATCCCAAGATTATGCAGACAGATTAACATTGTTTTGAACGACATGGGGCCGGTTGCACAAAACTCATGTTAGCGCTAACATGGTGTTAGCGCTAACATTTATGTTAGATGACGTCAAAATCCATTGTCATTTTACGTCATTTAACATGATGTTAGCGCTAACATCATGTTAGCGCTAACATGAGTTTTGTGCAACCCAGCCCTGGCCCCAGTCAAAAATGGCATTTAAAATCCCATATCAATGCACCTTAAAACTTGCTGAAAATGTTGGCAAAAATAGTGAAAACTTAAATATCTTTTCTATGTACACTGGTCTACTACTATAGTACGATTACACTGTAAATCATCTAGACCCCGATGGGAGGACCCTTTGGTTGTCAGGCAGACCTTGGTATTGTTGGTGAAGTCTGGCTATTGACATGCGTTTATTGACAGGACACTTCCAGCCAATCCCATGCACCATGCCTGTGTTCAATTTCGAATCAAGGCATAGTTGCATGTTCTGGGCCTATTTTGAACCAATGTTCAGCTGGTTAGAAAACAATATACGTTAGACCGTTTAGAGTAAACCCTAAATTCATTGTTGTCCAGTTACGCCCATCGGGGTCCAGATGATTTAAACGTACTTTAGTAGAAATGATCAAGTGATCGTCACTGGAGTTCGGGCCACAACGTTATCATGTCAAGACTTTTGACTAACAATCCACTTTTGATGAGTTAGTATAATCCATGCAACTAACACCTTGAAAATTATCAATCCAAATGAACCTAATAAACCAACCCTAAGGCCAAAAAAAGTATATCTGTTTCTTGTCCGCGCTCACGTCACTCCCGAGCCCTTCGCATCGAAAATTTTTTTCTCACCAATTTAAAATTTGCTCACTTTACTTCCGCAGCACCTTCTATAAAATGCATAGAAATGCTTCACTACTTGATATTGATTTTTCATGAAACTTGTGCTTTAAACATGTAGAGAGATAGTTGGCTGGTAATATTTCCCCTCATCCATGAAGACAACTGAAAAAAAATTATTGGAAAATAAAAAAAAATTTGCATGCCCGCATCAATTTCTGCTGAGTTGCTGGACAAGAAACAGATGATTTTTTTGGCCTGAGTAGTCTTTATCAACTTTTATCCTTTTTGTCAGTAGCACTGGACGTCCAATCGCTATCTGGTAAAGTTTGTAGATGGCGAACTTTGCGAGATCTCATGACGAGCCAGATTATTCCAATGACAACACAAACCACTGATTCGATGTAGTATCCATCTGTAGTGATCGTACACGTGCCACCGTCTTTCTGACAGGCCTGAAACGGGAAGAAGGTTTTGTGAGTTGCTGGCATTCCCCACTCTAGCAAAAGTCATCTTCACTGAGTTCAGGTAAAGACTCGGCTTCTCCTCCCTGACCTTCACGCAAGCAAACCACATTCTGCGTTCAACCTGCCGTGTGCAAAAATTAATTTACTGTATTGTTTTTAACACAGTTCCATGTCCCAGTCCCTATCCAATTCCACCCCTCACCTGGTTTCCTCATTGGGGTCATGATTGATATACATTGTGTAGCAACACATGTATATCAGGAGGGAGCTTTGAATGATGACTGAATGAGTTACTTCACCTACTCAAACCTCGCTGAAACTTCCAATGATGAAAGGCCTTTCTATTATATTTACAAAGCACCCCAAAAGCAGTTACATCAATATTGAAATATAATCGAAAGACCTGAACTCATCATTGCAAGCTTCCTCCTATATCAATAATCGAAAGACCTGAACTCATCATTGCAAGCTTCCTCCTATATCAAGCCGATTTCACCAGGCTGCCTACCGTCTTAGGTATCCACTCTACGGCCCGAAGGAAGTTTCTGACAATGCCCAAACCTCTCCACAGACTAACTGACGCACCTGTAGCCAGGGAGAAGAAATTGCCCCACTTTTGAACATTTTTAGCTTTCTCTCTGGATTAATGCTCAATCTCACTTTGCGCTTGGCTGAGCTGAGCTGTCATTTGTCCAATGTTGGATTGCTTTTAAAATAGGCTTCCTCTCTGTTTTCAGAACACCACCAATACCAGAGGGGCTTGAGAATGTACAGAGTAATGGCTCATATAATGAGCCTTTTAATATGCAGAGAATGAGCTCTGTGTATACACCATAGGCCCTGAGGCAGTTCATTGACAGCTTCCTATGTAAAGCTTTTAGTCCCCTCGAGCAGTTAGCCTTGAAATAGCCTGTGCTTCCATCTAGTGTCAAGACTGGTACTAGACAACAGGCACAAGAGCAAATCACCAACAAGAGTAATTCACAGCCAGATCGAGTTCAGGGGCCTGTTTCACAATGGTACCTTTAACCAAGTGGAAAATGCATTGAAGTTAATGGTAGCATTAGCTTAAAGTCACTTTATGAAACAGGCCCAAGCTCATTATAGCACACCATAAGGCCATGCTTATTTTATTTTTGTTGGATTATGGATTTTTACCTCAGAATGCAAGTATTGTAGGGAGAAAAAAAACAAAAAAAAGGTCTTTCGCTGCCTGCTTCACCGTCACTCGAAAGTATAAATCTTCCCCGTCAGCCATCTTGCCTGTTCACGTTCCTGCGCAAGGCATGCTGGGAGCGATGGGATGGGGTGTGTGTCGTAAAACACCGGAAGGTTTTTAGCGACCACGCAGAAATGCAAAATTTTTCAACTGGGTTTTACGATCAGTGTGGAAAAATTGTTCTCGTGTTTGCTGGGGCCGGCGGGGAAAAAAGACTGCCGAAAAAGGTAGGGAGGGAAATATATATTTTTTCACTTTCTGATTTTTTAGGGTCGGCGGGTCCGTAACCCAACAAATAAAATAAGCGTGGCCAAAGTCAAAGTAAACACTTCCAAATCCATCCTGGATGCTCCTGATATATCCCAAGTCCACAACATTCTACCAGCCCCAAAAGCACTTGATTGATTCAGATCATGAGGTAGCTATCTTGGTGTAAAAGCTGCTGGAATTATCCCAAGATTATGCAGACAGAATAACATCGTTTTGAACGACCTGGCCCCCAGTCAAATATGGCATTTAAAATCCCATATCAATGCACCTTAAAACTTGCTGAAAACGATGGCAAAAATAGTGAAAACTTAAATATCTTTTCTATGTACACTGGTCTACTACTATAGTACGTTGTTTAAATCATCTGTACCCCGATGGGAGGACACTTTGGTTGTCAGGCAGACCTTGGTATTGTTGGTGAAGTCTGGCTATTGAAATGCTTTTTATTGACAGGACACTTCCAGCCAATCCCATGCACCATGCTGTGTTCAATTTCGAATCAAGGCCTAGTTGCATGTTCTGGGCCTATTTCGAACCAATGTTCAGCTGGTTAGATAACAATGTACGTTGGACCGTTTAGAGTAAACCCAAAATTCATTGTCTGGTTATGCCCATCGGGGTCTAGATGATTTAAACGTACTTTAGTAGAAATGATCAAGTGATCGTCACTGGAGTTCGGGCCAGAATGTTATCATGTCAAGACTTTTGACTAACAATCCACTTTTGATGAGTTAGTATAATCCATGCAACTAACACCTTGAAAATTATCAATCCAAATGAACCTAATAAACCAACCCTAAGTAGTCTTTATCAACTTTTATCCTTTTTGTCCGTAGCACTGGACGTCCAATCGCTATCTGGTAAAGTTTGTAGATGGCGAACTTTGCGAGATCTCATGATGAGCCAGATTATTCCAATGACAACACAAACCACTGATTCGATGTAGTATCCATCTGTAGTGATCGTACACGTGCCACCGTCTTTCTGACAGGCCTGGAACGGGAAGAAGGAGTTGTGAGTTGCTAGCATTCCCCACTCTAGCAAAAGTCACCTAAACTGAGTTCAAGTAAAGACTTGGCTTCTCCTCCCTTGACCTTCCCGCAAGCAAACCACATTCCGCGTTCAACGTGCCGTGTGCGAAAATTGATTTCCCGGTCCCAAAAATAGCAACCAATCACGGCAAAGTTTGCATCGGCAGCATGGGTATGTTGTTGTCGACACCCAACACCCACGTGTTTCCGGTAATGACGTTGACCAATCAAAATTTGATAAAGTGACATCATTGATATTTTTTCTTCGGAGAAATGAGGCTTCTGATTGGGTACACGAGAAAATCCCAAAGCGTTGAACACGGAATCTGGACTGCTTGCTGCAGAGTGTAGGAAGAGGTTAGCCGATTTCACACGATGCATTATGCAGAATGGCAAAAGTAGGCACTGAGGAAAGGGTTGACGCGTCTGAGTCTGATCAGAAGTTGACGAACGCTTACCTTGGAAAGTTCTGCCGAATCACATGATCCACTGGCACCTATGCACGACTTCCACGTAAAGTTATCGACTAAAGATAATGCTACAGTTGTTGGCCAGTTACCACCTGAGAGAAAAGAAGGATGAATTCACTTGTGGCGTCCTTCATATCAGATCAACACACTTACACATTTTGAGAACAATGGGTATTTTGGGAGTGAAACACATTTTGAGAACAATGGGTATTTTGGGAGTGAAGCACATTTTGAGAACAATGGGTATTTTGGGAGTGAAGCACATTTTGAGAACAATGGGTATTTTGGGAGTGAAGCACATTTTAAGAACAATGGGTATTTTGGGAGTGAAGCACATTTTGAGAACAATGGGTATTTTGGGAGTGAAGCACATTTTAAGAACAATGGGTATTTTGGGAGTGAAACACATTTTGAGAACAATGGGTATTTTGGGAGTGAAGCACATTTTAACAACAATGGGTATTTTGGGAGTGAAGCACAATACAGAGGACACGTACAGTGTCCTTAAATGTGACCCTCCACAGCAAAACCAGTCGCATGTCACTCTTAGCTTGGCAGGTTGAGACCTTATAAATTTTTGCTCTAATGGAGCACACTCATGATGGTTAGGGTTATGAAAGAAGCGCCTTACCTAGATTAGCCACAGTGTTAAGTAACGTCATATAGGTGCCACCGATGGCTGGGTCGCTGATTTTGGCATTGAAGGCCATCAAGGAGACGAACATACAATATAAAGCCACCTGAAAGAGGGAGAACGCAAGCTCAATTTGATGCAATTTTAAGCAAAGCAAGTTGTACAAACTCACCACAGTTATTGTATTGTATTACATTTTTCCGTCAGGGCCGAAGCCAAAGCATTATTGGCCGTGGTAAGGACATCCTGAGAATATCAGGCGTTCTTACTGCTCGCTCCCTTCGTCACCGCAGACAAACCCCTGAGGAAATCCGCCTGATTTGCTGGGCTACTTGGCGCACGAGAAAATGCGCCCAATCAGCAAACGCCATTCTGAGTCACCTTAAGATGACAGGCATTACACGTAGATTGTCTCGTAGTGTCACGCACAACACAGTGCTGAAGTACCTCAGCTTCCCCACCTCACCCTAACTAGAGATCAGTTACACGTATACATGTATAACGGCCCTTGTAATATTCACAGCCAAGCAGCTGACATTGTTTACGCTGACGCAGGCCGACAATTAACCTATTTACACCGCTGGATTCAATCTAAGTTGAGTTCAGCCTACCCTACATTCATCGCACAGAATGTATATCATTCTCAGGCCACACGTCGCCAAACAGATACGCCGAGGGAGTAATATCATGTTGACCTGGGTCAGCTTTGTTCAAACCTGCGTAGTTCATGTGTATCAATCAGCGGCCAACTTGGGATGAGATGGTGGGATGAACATTTGCTGGAATGGCTTTGATACTCCACGGATTCCGGCGAATTTCGGCAGGGGTTTGTGTGAGCGGATGAAGAGGAGCGAGGTAAAAACCCCTGCTGTGGGAGGATGTGGTAAGTACGGAAGAGGCCATCACAAGCTACTCATGTTCCTCTCTTGGATGGGGTCTTTTACTTGCCCTTGCAAAGAAACAAGGTACTAGGCACCACAGCTTACTGTCCCATGCGACGGACGTGAAGAGCCGGGAATGAAAAATCCCATAATGGCCTGGGCTGGATTCGAACCCGGGACCTGCCACTTGCTGAGTGGACGTGATACCCGGTAACCACCAGGCTATCAGGGCTCCTCAAGTTATCACACCACACCACCACAGGTCACCACAGTTATCACACCAGCCCAGATAGAAAAACAAACTGATTTCATCTAATCTACCACAGCAGGGTGTGAGAGGGGAAAACATCTGGTACACCCGCAGAAATAGAAAAAGACCTCACCTGATGCAGGGCAAAAGTAAATAGGATAACTCCGTAATAATAGAAAGGATAGTCCCCATTTGGTAGTCTTGTTGATGGCGTCCACCAGACAATCAAAGTAAAGAATAAACCCATGAATAATCTGCAAATACGACAAGACAAGGGCATTCAGAAGTGAGACTTTTCTGGAATAGACGATATCACTCCAAAAGAGTGCAGCACCTGACGAGTCCAGCATCATGACTTCCCGCGCGTCATTTCATGTCTTGATGCGAGACGAAAAAAAATTGTTTCCCGACGTCATGATCGCTGAAACAACTGGATTTTTTTTCGAGTCACGTCATGCCGTTCAGAAATGACGTGCGGGACGTCAGGACGCTGGACCCATCAGGGGCTGTACTCTTTTGGAGTGATATCGTCTACTGAAAACCAACTCAGAAAGTTGCAGTGACCAGCAATACATCTCATGCAAATTGGTATATTTATGAAGC
The DNA here is from genome assembly GCA_002633025.1 of Notospermus geniculatus. Classification (NCBI taxonomy): domain Eukaryota; kingdom Metazoa; phylum Nemertea; class Pilidiophora; order Heteronemertea; family Lineidae; genus Notospermus; species Notospermus geniculatus. The sequence goes on from NMRB01000508.1 coordinate 173,378, forward strand.
ACGCAACAAGGCCTAGATGCAAGGATTTGTCATGTCTTCAAAGCTTCAAAGCTTTTACACTTCTGGTAGCTCGACTTGAAAGTGCCAGCCTGAAGAAGACCCCGGTTGGGGTCGAAAATTTGTTAAGATTCTGGCAATTGACTTCCTGTTTATCATCTTCAAAGTGACACATACAATGATAAAATCTCACCTAAAAGGAATGGCTTTGAGGAAAATATCCATTGGTCTTGGTCCAGCAGTGTATTTGCTTATCACAATTGGTAGGAGGACCTGGATGGGGACCATGGGCACAGCTAACAACGCTAGCTTCTCCTTGGGCACTCCTTTCTCTATCAACTTGAGTCCGGTCACAGAATCGGCCGCAGCAAACCCCATCTGAAAGTAATCATCGCGGAAAGTTCATTGAGATTTAGCTGCTTCATGTCAGGAGAGGTCTCAAACCAGTGTTATATCTAGGCCATTTTAGAGTGGTGCCACGCCATGCCCCCAAAAGGGGGCGCCATTGTGCCCTTTTTTAACCCCCTAGGGTGCCATGCCCCTAAAAAAATTTTAAAAAAAAAGGTTTTTAGTACCCCCAGACCCTTTGCCATGGTCCCTTTTGTATTTGGTCATATCACCTTAGAAACTGGCTTAAATTAGCTGTTGACTGGAGTTATAGAGACCTTTTTAACTTTTTTTAGCTTTTCAAATTCCGTTAGAAGAAATGTCGCGAATGAAAAGTGCCCTTTTCTAGGTTGAAGTGATGTCGCGAATGAAAAGTGCCCTTTTCTAGGTTGAAGTGCCCTTTTCACAAAGTTTGCACCATGCCCTTCTGAAATCCTAGATATAACACTGACCACCAATTGATTTGCTGGAGATCATTCTCAGGGTTCAGCCCAGTACTGAATGAGTGCCGGTCGGAACAGGGGATCCAGAAAAATTTGAGATCTAGACTTGCTGAAATGCGATTTCCTGGCACCTGCGAGTCGAAATAATGAGCTCATTTGGTGTCAAAATGACCCCGAGCCACTCTATTGCAACTGAGGCAGCCCGCCGTTGTCGTTTGTCAGAAAGCCCCGCCGGGAAGCACATTTGGTGAATGGGAACAGAAAGGAAATTCGGAAGTTTGCGTGGCGGGCATCACTCGTGACACACTTCGTTAGTTCTGATGGTCGGAAAATACTCTTTTTAGGCCGAGTGTCGGTTGGCATTTCTGCATCCTGGATGGGGCTGTCCGGCGCCGACCAGCAGCGGCAGAACCCTGCATTCTATCAAATGTGTGCATACCTTTGCTGTCAGCAGAATGCCGACATAACTGAAGACAGCGGGGAGCTTGATGATGCTGTACAGCTGACGGTAAGTTCCCCACACGTTGGAAAGGCCCTCGATCTCCTCGTCCTTGTCCTCGTGTTTGAAGATCCAAACGAGTGTGGTACTGATGATGAAAGCCACACCCCAGAAATACAGAAAACCTAGAAAACAAGGAGAAATGGTCAGAAGTAGATGAGAAATTATGAGTAGTAGGCATGTTGCAAAGTATCGTCTCTGCTGCTCATGCTCAGAGTATTCATCGTTCTGTTGCTTGCACATTTTGCCCCACCAGGGTCTCTGCCAGAAATTTTTTTGAGGGTATTAATTTCTTCAAAATCAGCAAAAACCCCATGAAATTAAAGAAAATGGCCTTTTTCTGTTTCTTTGAGGGTACTATGGTAGTACCCTTAGTACCCTCTGGTGAAAAGACTGCCCACGGCTTTGCATCATCAGCAATGCATTTTAAAAGTTAAAGTTTGGGTTTATAGTCTGATGTCAACAACGGTAGAGGTTCTCATCCGACTTTACACTTTAACCCCAGTCTATCCTGAAACCTTTCAGTAGAACTCAGATGAGCTGCTCATTCAGCGCTACAATCCAAGCATTTCCAACCAGTATCCATTTATACACCTGGGTGGAGGCTGGTGAGGTAAAGAGACTTGCCCAAAGTCTCACGCCCAGTGGAATTCGAACCCGGGACCGTTTGACCGCTAGTCGGAGACCAGAACCACTACACCACCGTGGCCCCCGGCTTTGTGTCTTAATGGCGACGTCAGCAATGGTGGATATTGTCGCAGTTTACGTCGTGGAAACGATGAATTGGCTAAATTGCAGAGATTGTGAAAACCCGATTCTTTCACTCTTATTCCTGCAAGTTAGGCCATTCTTTTTTTATTTGTTGTTTAGCGGATTTTTTCCCAGTAAATTCAAGACAGGAGACAGGAAAAAAAATAAAAATAAAAGTCCAATCTTTCTGATGGATTTTAATTTTCCGTTTTAGCAAGCCTTTATCCAGTGAAACCAAGACAGGCGGAAATAAAAAAACTCAAATATCATCAAAACATCAGCAACTTCACACACGCCCATCTCACACTCATGACACTACACAACAGCATGCATTGACGTCTACTCTCATGACTCTCATACATGTCGTAGGCAACTATTTATGCTGGTAGATGCCGGGTACCAGTTTATGGTTTGTACCACGATCGATTGAGGGCGCTGATCACGNAGAGGGAGCCATTGGATGACAATGAAGGTGAGTTATTGACAAACATTGTGAGACAAGACTTTATCATTCCACCCTAGGGGCCATCTCAAAATTGTTTTGATGCCAAAAAAGACGAAGTGACTCTGTTTGAGGGGGAGGGGTTCTCGATTTGGCAGGGCCGTATTTAACTTTTTGGTCCAGGGGGGGCAGAAGCCTCTCAGGGGGGCAGAAGACCTCTTTTTGCCCAAAATCTGCATGAAAATCACGTTTTTTGGTTGGCTCGGGGGGGCAACTGCCCCCCTTTAAATACGGCCCTGTTTGGGGAAGCCCACTTCATCTTTTTTGAAAAAATTGGCATCACTCTTTTTTACAGGAGAATGACTTTTTATATGCAGTCTTCAGAAAGGAACAAGGTTCTGGCTACATGGGCCTACTATTCTTCATCATCTTTCCACGCCTACCGTCCATACATGGATAAAGCCAATGTCACATGCCCACTTCATCTTTTCAAGGGGGAGGGGGTCAGAGAGAAGACGAAGTCACTTCGTCTTTTTTGGCATAAATGTAATTTTGAGACGGCCCCTTACACTGGACGAATGGGGCGGGTGAGTGAAACGTACGGCGCGCAGCGCCCACGAAGATAAGTGTCGCCCCCAACGGTTGATATGCCATCCTACCA
>NMRB01000508.1:176893-190326 GCA_002633025.1 Notospermus geniculatus
ATGGCCTAGATATAACACTGTAATCGTTGCCTCAAACAGACTGATGGCCTTGATGCTCGACACCACCAATACTCAATACTTACTTGGACAACATAGTCAGCGCCCAGCCATCGACAGCGATATCCTGAGTGGCGGCGAGGAAGTAGAGCATGAAGAAGACGACAGTCAGAGTGAGCACGCTCACTGGCTTGTCCGGATCGTCATCGCCGAGGAGGTACCCAATATAACTCGACAAAACCAACATGAAAATACCCATAAGGTATTGCGTTGGAATCAGCCAACTTTTCCGCCGTCCGAATTTAGCAAAGTACACTGTGTCGACGATCGGTGCCCACAGTAACTTCACACTGAATGGCCAGAAGACAAAACTAAACATAGCTTGTTCCCGGTAGCTGACTTTCCTGCTCTGCAAAATCAGTGGTATACTCCCCGATAGCCCCAGAGGAATGCCTTGCATTATGTACAGGAATAATAAAACGGCTATACTGGTGTAGTCCCCCTTTAGACCATCCCCTCTGTTGACCATTTCATCAGCATCGGTCTCGTCTCTGTCCCCTTCTAATGAACGCTCGGGTCGGAATGTGTGCATTGGTAGATGAGGTACGCTGAGTTCAGAGTCTATGTTCTCCTCTTCAACATGTTTCCTCTCAAGCCGTTTCCTTGTCGGCATACTGGGAATTAAGATCTTTACTTCCGATGTTTGACTGTAAGAGTTAGTCTCCAGGATTCCTGAAAAAGTGAAAAGTTTTAGGTACCGGTAGGCCTATAGCCAACGATGATTGATGTGTCTAGTTAGCACTGCTCCTGGAATATGACAAGATCTTGGCGTGAGTGGAGGTGGGTGTGATTAATAATGGGGGGGGGGTACGGCAGGGACTGGGATTGATTGGGAGTGCACACTCACACCGATTTAGCAAGCTGACCAGTAGTGTGTCAGTGTGTTGAGTGCAGGAATGTGCTCTTTGTGCGCAAGCCATATCATGATGCACGTGTGAACGCACACTCTCATCATCATCATCATGACAGTGCAGAAAACAAAGTAGGCCTAGCCTAGGCCTGCCCTCTGGTGGCCTGGGCTGGGCCTAAAAAGCTAAGCTAAACTAAAAGTCAAAGTCAAAGACATTTAGACAGGCCATCTGGAGGCCTAAATCTTTGCCAATTACGGCTCGATGGAAGATACCTGCGTGCTTTTTCAAAGACTTAGACACGATGAAGATGCTAAATCATAAAAATCGCAAAACATTGTCGTAATAACCGAGAAAACAGCAATTACTTTTGTTGATTTTACGTGTACGTGGCTGTTGTTTACCGGCTGCTCGTGTCATGAATACAGAGTTAGCCATAAATTACCACGATCGATACTGTGAGGTGGCAGCGTGACTAACATTTCAATATTGATTTCCACAGATATTGCATTTATTTTTGTTAATTTAATATATTAATTTAGTGTAATCGTATTTTTCATAAGTGTAATATAAGGGGCTTAAATTAATCGAATCAAAGAATCAATTGTTAATTCTCGACAGTCTCACTGTTCAGTTTTAGGAGTAACGTCTCACTATACAATTACGAATTACGAATTACGAATGTTTATTGCTCCGTATAAATGTTACACCATTTACATAGGAAGAGATACAATAAACGTAAAAACATTTTNACGCATCGGTTGACCACCTTTATTGAAAATCATAACCTTAGTCTTAGCCAAATTAATTTTCAGACCCCATTCTTTGCAGTATTTGTCAAGTGCGTCTAGGCAGTTTTGTAGCCCGACAGCAGACTTAGAGATCAACACCAAGTCGTCTGCATACATAAGGCAGTTCAAGTCTAAATGAGACAGTGAAACAGGATAACAACAGTTGCTAAAAATTCTGGGAATATCCCTAGTGAAAAGGTTAAAAAGTAAAGGACTCAAAATACAACCTTGCTTGACTCCTACCGTGGAGTTTCAGCAGTTTCAGCAGTACGGACCCGATTTTTCTCGATTTTGGTTTAGGAATGCAAGTCGGGTTACAATAGCCTGCCATTGCAGTTTAATTCAACGGCCGTGGTCTCCAGTCTTATAGTTCAACCTCTCGTCGAACATTAGAACCGGCGGATCTAGATTCCAGGGGACTCCAATTCCTGTTACACCTGACTGGTGAAGTCGAAGGAACAAGTGACATCTATCGATGGACGTGGTACCAAACTATCGACGCAGTAACCGCGCGCCAAACAATGCGCACGTTTCAATCCATCCTTCATATCCGACACAATAGACGGTCTATTTCTGTTGAGATCACGCTGGGTGCGAAGTGGAGGTCACACGGGATGAGATTTGGGATTTTAGTTAATCCTCTCCGTTTTTGACAGCAAAGGATCAAAGCTTCGAGACCGAAGCCGACTGGACTTCCATTCCACCCATCGGACGAGCGCGTAAGACCTGGAACTTGAAAGCGAAGGCAAACCGCATGGATCTCCAACAGTAGTCGGTAGGTACCGTAGGCCTATAGACCCGTGCCACTGCGGTTGCCCCTGCAGCCTCGCCCTGTCATGGGCTCCCGAATTTACGGAGCTCTGTCTCGTCAGATATTGCCCGCCGTTTCCAGTCTAAAAACACCATTGTTTGGCTTCATTATGAAAGCCTTTTTCCGTCGGAACCCTCCATATTAGTGGTACCCTGAAACAAATGGGAAACCCACTAGCGTCTCTAGTCACCTGCTTTATTTTGAAATCAGATAATCAATAACCTCACTGAAGGTTCCATCTAACAGTGACGGTGTGAATTGTAAATGGTTGAAATGCGGTTCTGCAGCAGCTTTTGTTGCTAAATTGCTCTGTTCGGAAGACAAAAGAATTTGGAACACTGTGCTGATGAAAATTTTACCGGTGTTTTGTTCGGATGTCACTGAAAAAATCCTTACCGTTTGGTTGCCAGGTTAGACCTTGTGGAATATTTGATTAAAGTATTTGACAATCTTTGTCGAGAAACGCAGGCCTAGCCTACTCAGAAGACTTGAAGTTGGCACTAGCGCTCGCACCCTTCCAGCACCCTCAACCTCGTCTTGAGTCTATTTGTGAATGCGAGGCTCTGCGTGTTTCCAGGAGACCACTCGACGACCCCCTCCCCCACACACCAAAGCCCGGTGGTCGAGCGGTTAGCGCGCTTGACTACCAAACTGTGCAACGGGTCGGCGCGAGTTCGACTCCGGGCGAAGGCATCTAGGCCTACAAAAAATTGTGAAACAAAAACTGTGAAATATTAGGGAGGTTTCGCAAGCGCCCGGTTAGGCCATACGAAGACGTACTTATCGACTGTTTGGGTACCCGGTACACCACACAATAGATAAACGTCGTCGTAGGGCCTACAGGCGCTTGCGAAACCTCCCGATTAATTGAGGGTCCGTCGGACGGGACTAAAAGCCGTGGTCCCTTGTAGGCCTACCTGAGTGTATGCCAGGACAAGTAGACCCCACACACAGGTGGACTGTAGCCTGTCCAGGTGGACTGTAGCCTGCCGTGGACTCCATACCTCCGGCAAAAACCCAACAGGGTTACGACGCCGGTAATGATATGATGTGATATGACAGTTATTGCAATTAAACATCAAGCAATTTGGGAACTACATGTGTTCGCAAAACCCACACTCGCGCATATTCAACATCATTATTTTGGGTCGATGGTCCTTGCAACCACTCGAACACATACAGCTGAAATGTTCTATTCAATTTCACGACATATCGTCGCTGGGGTTCGTTGTTTGTGCAGTTACGTTTGTATGCGAACTGCAACGGAAAATATCGCAGATTTAATAGAATGTTTGGCTTACAATATCATCATACACGATGTGCATGTTCACGTAATTTTATTGTATCGAACCGCGGCGGTTTTGAGTTGAATGGGGTACACCACCTGTCGCGAGGCCAGACTGAGACCATACTTAACAACAATACTTTGCTCTACTTTCAAAGTTTCATGGACAGTTTATCACAGGATGTATGAAAAGGCGGATTCATGTTTAATGTTTACTTTATTGTAAGCTGTCGCTTAATGTATTAACCTGGTATTAATTAGGTATACGACTTTAATGTGTAACATAGTGTATAGGAGGATTGAAGCCGGATCATCCTAGACACAACTAGTGGTGAGTAAGATCCGCCTCGTCTTGTCAGCTCCATTCCACCAACTCTTAAAGTCCTATGTACCTTTTTTGCAGCTTGTTTATCATTTGGCACAGAATTACAATGAAAGAGCTTTTTATTTCGTGAAAAAAATCCAACCGGTTAGAAAGTTATGGTGGATTTTGTGAATGACACAGCTAAAATCAGAATGGTGTAAGACTGCCTCATTAAGTGATGTCACAGTAAGGAATTTGCATAATGAACATATCATTCCCTGATTAGGGCGGCCTAGTAACCAAATTAAGCAATGTATGTGATGGGAAATTCAACAAAACGCAATTATCATGCAGAAACCATGCATCCAACGTACTCTGGGTGTGTCAAATTGGAATGAATTTTTCCCTAGAATTATGTCACGAATAAATTAGCATATTTACATTGTTGAAGTCGTTCACAGTACGGTTTTTAGCCCAATGATTTTGACTGACAAAATCTCGCTTACTACCAAACATAATTTCATGAAACAAACATCAAAATGCAGTTCTGCCTGAATGCTGTACAAAGCTGAAAAAGAGTGAGAATTTATTTTTGTGGTGCACATACATGTAGGACTTTAAGTTCGAAACAATCCCCACTGCCAACGGGCTAATGTATTCCTTGGCATATATTTACATAAATCAATGCCTAACGATCGACAGATGCATATCAGGTGGACCACTGTAGTTTCTCTAGTTACATTTCGATTTTGGGCATCCCCACCCGAGGACACTTGACCTACAAAGTGTAACTAAACAACACCTCAGGACAACTTGGCCCTGTTCGTGTCAAGCAATTGACTGGCATGAGTTTTCGGGAGAAACATTCCGAAACATTTTCTAAGAAACGAAAAAGAACACTCCCCTTCAACAGAAATGTCATGTCAAAAAGAGTTTGCCCATGTGATCTGTTTCCACTGCGTAGGGGTGGAGAGTCGTCTATAAGGTGCCCACAGATCCACATTGCGTCATGGAGCAACTCGCGGCAACTAGCTTTCCGGCGATGGAAGCAACTCGGAGTGACTGATCAGTTGCCGATTTTGTCGACCTGAGCGAGCTTGCATCTCCGAGCAACTGCCGGATGCATCATGAGCGTGCTGTTCGAGGTATAACTGCCAGTTGCTCCGAGTTCCTCTCAATCGCTGAAATGTCTACCTACGCGTGGTGGTTTTTTGATCTGCGACGGATCCGTCGAGTTGCTTCAAGACGCAATGTCGACCTGTGGGCACCTTAAAAGGAACAGCAGTCGCTCCTCCAAAAACAAAGCTCCTGTCGTGCCTGTGTTGTGGTGGACGGACTTCCACACACTAATCTTTGTCCCTCAGATAAGGGTCCTAATGAATACGAAATATTGATACGACCCTGGGAAGCCCTTTTCATGTAACTTGAACGCGACAGATGATACACCACAGGTGTCCTCATCAACCGCGACCGATCGACCCTCATCTTTGTCGTTTCCCCGTTCGCGTGTCTCCATTGTGAATGGATGGCCTTCTACAAAGCGGGCTAAAAACTCATCTGTCGCGTTCGCAACCAAGTCCTTTATCCCAGCGCGAACCTCGTCATACAACTTGCCAAATCTTCTTATCTCGTGCTAACACTGTTGTCACGTGTTCTTTTCGAGAACTCAGGGTCGCGCGACCAGCAATTGGCCCGTATTTTGTCGCGTGTCGTGAACGTTGGCACGAGCGAACACTGATTTTCGGCCATCTCGTTTTTCGTTCCAGGCATGCCAGGGGTATCACCCTGAGAAAATGCGGTCTTGAGGGCACAATCGGAGTATCCTGCAGAAGTGATAGTTCAGGTTCTACTTCATCCGACAAGTGAAACGGATACTTCGCTGAATTACTGCCATGAAAGACGCCATGGCGTCTCCAGAAAGTCCCGAAAAGTCGACGTCACCTGCCGAAGGGGCAAACGGAACGGGAAATACAAGAATGACAAATAGAACCGACAACTTGACGGACACCAGGACGTCAAATACAGATGGACATTTCCAATGTGAATATATCGAAACGGATTTAGACGAAGATTTAGATGAGGTTGATGGGGGTGTGAACATTCAAAATGGATATACAGAATATCGGGGTATTAGTAGTCGTTTGGGATGCCGTAGTGTTGGTAATCGTGAGATTTTGCGGCGGCCGAGTTATAGACTTGCGCTCGAAACGAGGGCGGGGTTCGCCACAGAAAATAGCGACACGACGGATTCGGAAATGGAAAGTGACGCGCCTTGTCGGAGTTGTAATGTGAAAGGGCCAAGAGTTTCTGGACAACTTGGTTCTAAAACAAACAACGGATCTTCCATAGCGCACATCAAAAAGGTTTTTGGTACGGACAGTGTGACATCGAAAGATGGTTCAGTTGACAGTGAAAGTGAAATAAACATTGATACTGGGGTGGATGTGCGGACGCTAGAAAACATGAGTACTACGTCATCATCTTTGCTGTCCTTGAGTTCCATTGGAAGTGACAATTCTAGTTCCATTGGGTCAAAGGTCAAGGTTAATATTCTGGACGAGAAGCAGCGTCGGGAGCGTAATATTATAAAGTACGCTCACATCAGCAACGAATACGCGAGACTGACAGAGTTACTTGATGTTATCAATCCGTATGAACTACGGGAGGCATTAAAACGCATGTTACAATCAAAAGACCCCAAATTAGTCGTTGCTCTAACTACGTTGCTACCTCGGCGAGTGTACCCCGTCCCTACGGTAGCTCACTGCGCCCGTTGCCACAAAACATACAACCCCCAACTGCCGTCAAACTGTGTACTGAGACATCCCAATTCTAAGGTGACGAAAGTCCGGGAAGACGCAGACGGTGCTACTTTTCATTGCAAAGCTTGCGGTAGAGACTTCACTTTAGTGAAGATGCATTTCTATGACGAAGCCGTCAATTCGTATTTATCAGGTTTATGTTTTCAAGGTAGGCATACGACCAGTCCGAGAGAAATCGCCCCTGGTTGCGCGGCAAAGACTTGTGATGAAATGGGTTGTGTGGAGTGCTACGTGTAGGCCATGTCGAGTTCCTGCCGTGCGTGACATCGTTGATGAAGGCCAGGTTACCTAAACGGCGATACGCCACGTGAGAGTTTTGTCGTAAAAGTTTTACTCGCAACTGGCAGTACACAGTTTGCGATAATAGCGGCCGCCATTTTTTTTGAAAAATGAGCCGAATTTTCGAACTTTTCAAATATATTTCGAACATATTTTATTAGCTGCTTGCTTGCTAAAATAATTTTATGCCGTTCTAGTGGCTTACTGTATGACCTTTCTTTTTCTGAAAGCCTCTGACAGTGCAAAATCCCATCGAAAAAACCCAAGCAATGGCAAAATCTTCAAAAAAAGATGGCGGCCGCTGACTTCGCAAACTGTGCATTCACCATTGTTTGTTTCTTTAGACTTCGCTGAGACCAATGACTGCGCCCAAAGTTTTCTTTGGCCGAGTTGCCGGCTGTGAGCCAACTCCCGAGCGAGAAAACTTTCACGTGGAGCAGCGCCTTTACCGTGGGCGAGCACTTAAAATGTTAGGAGTCGAAATTTCATTGGTAAAATCAACTTACCAAAGTCTTCAAGGGAATTTTCTGGAGTTGACGTCATGGAAGTTGCTGAATAACGCCAATAGTTCAACCTTCGATGTCACCTTGCTGACGGTCACTCGATTGACCGTTGGTTTTTACGAACGATAAAATGTTCGTCCACTGTGTTTCTGTTGGTATGTCCGATTGGCAGTATCTTTTTCCTTAGGCAGTTGTAGCAGCAGAAAGTCAGCAATGTCCTTGTGAACGTCTCCCGATCTGATCCACAGACACGGCACTTCACAAAAAAAGCCGACTTCAGATATACATTGTATCTAATGGCATTGTTTAAACAGGTACATGTATTTAATTCTGTTATAGTCTCTAAAGAGATGTGTTTTATATAAATTAAATGACAAGTTTGCAGTATATACTTCGTTTGCTAACGTTCATTTTTCGGCATCAAAATTCGCCGTCCTACGGCATCCACAACAAGAATTTCGCACACAATGTAACTGTAGTTCAAAAAATGCAAATGAACAGAGAGTAGGCCTACTCTTTCCTCAAATCCGAATGTCTGAATACCTCTCCATCATTACCTAATGATTGTTGCTGTTCACCTTGTTGCGCACAGTTGATGCCAGAACTTGTACTATTAAGTGCGTCTCAATACCGAATCCAGACGAAAGTTCGAGTTCCTTCTGGGGTTCGACTTTGACTGGTGAATTTTTCGACTTTTCCCACAACACACACATCCACATGATCAAAAGTAGTGAGAGATATATGCCAACGCCTTGTAAGACCAGGCGAGTTGTTATTTCACCTCTGAAAGATGGTAGAGAAACGAACTTCGATGAGACGTACGGGGTGTAGTCGGTGCAAGTTGTCACTCTTGTCCCGTTGAAGGTGCATTTGGTGTAGAACTGACTGTCCGCTCTGAGGCCCAATCCGTGCCAGCTAATAAACAAGAGCGCTGCGAGAAATGCCAAGAAATTCAGGAAGACGCAGAGGCCGTGTTTGTAGCGTGGCGTACGGTTCCTTGGGTCACCGCTCAAGGCGGAGGCCGCCAAACCGAGCAGACCAGTCCATATTCCAACCGACAGTTTCCACCCGAACATACTGAAGAGAAATCCCAAAGCGCCGATTGTTATGAGTCCGACGTTTACAAACACCTGAAAGCCAAGGCTTTGCATGAAAGACGTCAGGGGACTACGTAACTCTCCAAGTTTCTGGCCTGGTTTGATGTGGCCAGGGAGATGCATGGTTATTGTCCACCTGGACACGCCAAGAATGATCAGAACACCACAGATCGCAATCCCGCTGATTTGAAGGTGGATCCGGGCATTTAGTTCTTCGCTGCTCTTCGGGATGACACGAAACTTGTCCAGGATGAAGGAATCGTTCCTGAGGTCTTTGCAGTCGACGGCTGAGATATTTAACATGCGAAAGAACAGGCATTTCTCTTGGAGTTCTGTTTCAACGTACAGCCCGAATCCATGCCAACCTGCGAAGGTCAACACGCCGACGAGGGTCGTGAAGTTGAAGAGGCCGTAGCGGCCACGCTGGTTGTGCTTGGGAGCTCTGTTTCTCGGGTCGGCGAAGACGGCGTGTGTCAGGAAGGACAGAATCCCCGCCCATATCCCGACACCGAGGAGAAATCCGAATATTTTGAATTCAAACCCGAGGCCACCGATTACAACCAAAACGGCACTTAGGATGATTCCAATGATACGGCAGATTCGGGCACTTTTGGGCAACTGGGGGAGCTCGTCCTCGGGCTCCGCTTCGGCGGCTGGAGGTGCCGGTATCGGTGGCCAGAAGCCAGAAGACGATCTCGGCACTGGGGATGCTGGTGGTGGTTTCAGCGTGATCTCTCTGTTGTCTCTGTCCTCCTCGGGTGAACGCGTTGCCTCTCTTTGACTGTTGCCTTCATCATCTTTGGGTGGAGACGTGGTAAAACACTCTACGGAATCCGCCGCGACAGGAGACGTAGCTGTCATTACAGTGGTGTCGTTGCGAATGGTACCCCAGTCATAAGTCGTCATTGGGTACGTTGGGTAGGAGTCCGGGTACACCGGATCGTAGTTATAATCAAAAACCGAATTTGGTGCGTACTGGAAAACCTGGCTCATGTAAATCGCCGCTGAAGGAGGAGCTGCTATGTCGAGTTCCTGTCCAACGTTATACGACCTCCCCACCTCAGGCGCCTGGATTGATAGAAGGCGTTGTTGAAACCGCCGTGCGGCGGTCTGTGGACGTTTAACCGAAGATGTTTTCTCCATGGTTTTGGCACACTTTGGATGCTTAAAAAGCAGACATTTTGTGAGACATAGAACGATTAACAAACCTCGGAAAAAGAGTTGTCCAAAATTTAGTGGGTGCTTCTATTTGGTAGGCGATGTGGTGTCACAAAAATTGAGTCCTGGGTTCAGATCCAAATGGTAGGCTATGCGAAGTCTCTTCATCTGATGTGGTTCAGTTGAAACTGCGGACACTCCCCGTGAATTAAAGGCCAGCTCCATCACTAGTTTTCACGACTGAAATGACATGTTATGTGCTGTTAGGTCTAGTGAGCGTCGGGTGGGCCAAGATGTTGAGAATGTCGCCAGGCCAACCGTTATGCAAGGGAACGCCTGGCATCAAAATCAGCTCGGCGCGTATCTGTATTTCAAATTGCAATGACTAGGACTAAAGAAGGACTACAAGTGTAACATATGTGAGTGTTTCTGTAGCTCAGTGTTCCCCAACAATAGACATACGGCCTAGAATGGTTATTGTTGGGTTAGTTGCCGCTTAATCCGTCAGGAGGGAAACAATAAGAAAAACACAGAAATACGGGGAACACTGATCGACGTTACACCGGCACCAGGCTCAAGCGCCTTTAACAATTTCAAAGAGTATCTATCAAAAAGAATGTCATCGGTTAGATTGTGCGGAACCGCTTCCATGGACAAAATATCATCACAGTGACGTAGAGTACTTTAGTCGTGGTTGTCACCCGTCCACCACCATCATCATCATCATCATACTATCATGCTAATGACCGTAGCCACTGGACTATAACTACTTATTAGCTTCATGGCAGAGTGGAAGCAACAGATTTCACAATAATAACAAGCGTCCATACATTATCGATGATTGTTTTGGTTCCGACATCCCGCGGGAAACTCATCAGGCGCGGATCCAGAGGGGGTGGGGGTGGGGGTGGGGGTGGGGGGTCGTGACACCCCTGCTCGCCATCACCAATCGTTTTTTTTCGAATTGCGTAACACAGAAATACGGGGAACACTGATCGACGTTACACCGGCACCAGGCTCAAGCGCCTTTAACAATTTCAAAGAGTATCTATCAAAAAGAATTCGAATGTCCTCGGTTAGATTGTGCGGAACCGCTTCCATGGACAAAATATCATCACAGTGACGTAGAGTACTTTAGTCGTGGTTGTCACCCGTCCACCATCATCATCATATCATACTAATGACCCTAGCCACTGGACTATAACTCTTTATTTGCTTCATGGTCGAGTGGAAGCAACATACATGTATTTCACAATAACAACAAGCGTCCATACATTATCGATGATTGTTTTGGTTCCGACATCCCGCGGGAAACTCATCAGGCGCGGATCCAGAGGGGGTGGGTGGGGTCGTGACCCCCCTGCTCGCCATCACCAATCGTTTTTTTTCGAATTGCGACAATAGGGAGTTTTCGCAAAGCCCCCGAAACGCCAACGCGAACGCCAAACCCATTGTTCGATGCCACGAAGAGAGCACCAAACAAAAGGATAGGCGTTGGTGTTGGCGTTTCGGGGGCTTTGCGAAAACTCCCTAATAAGCCAAAAAACCCGCACTCTAATAAGCCAAAAAACCCGCAAAAATAAAGCTTCTGATGACAGAAAATCGCGTCACGGCCTTCTAGACTTGAAAATTTTCTGGGGCGGCCACCCAGACTCCCCGTCGGCGCGGGCGGCATCTTCGGCACCCGCCGGCAGCGACCGCCCTCGGCGGCCCTTAGCCCCCTCTGCCAAAAATCCTGGACCCGCTGGGTTCACTTTTGTCGACAGCCGGCAGTGATTGCGTCGTTCTCCAACACCGTAGTTTTGCCTTCAGTTCCCCCTGGCCTTTCGCCCCTGTGTGATTGCAATACAATGCATACGGCGGGGATACACTTAGGAATGAGTTTCTCTACATCGGGCGAGGCTGATAAGCGGTAGTTCGGTAACTTTGTCAATAGAGGTCTCCCTTAACGCAGGTTTGTTTAATAGAGCAGGATAGGGAAGGAATGCAATGCCACTTTAAATGTGCTGGGTGTGGATCTGACACCATCCACAAACCTGAGGAGGGACCTCCCACATGTCCATGCTCTGGCTCAGAGACAGTGGATGAAATGACACAGCAAGATACCAACTTGTAAATTTGATTTTGTTTTACTTGATATATTATACAAATCCTAATCAAGACATTAACACCACAAAATCACCAAGTCAGTTTCTGCATGTCCAAGATATTCATAAGCATGGTAACCATGGTAACATACAATTTTGTTGCTTGCTTTTCACTTCTGAGATAGCTGACTACATGATCCAGCCACAAACTGTAGAGTGTTGGCTTCAGTTTTTACATGCCAGAAGCAATTTTACAAGCTGTTCACTAATTGAGCCTGCTACTTGGCTAAGTTCTGTCAATATTTTTCTTCTTCAGATTGAAGTTTCTGCTTTAATGTGCACAAACTATCCACTTATTTCAGATCACTGGGTTATGTGCAAGCTTTAAATTCATATTACTCAATTCCTACACATTCCACTCGGAAAAGTCCACACCGCTTCTTCTCATTATGAACTATTGGTGGCAGGCTTCTCTGTCTCAGCAAGCTGAAAAAGGAAGCAACACAAAAATGTGAAAACACATGCTGATAAATGAATCGAATTTCAATTGATTCAACTGATTCAGCATCACTTAGTCTCATAAATGACTTAAATGCAGATATGATGATGTCAGACCATACTCACTACTTTCCTAAATCCTCTTGGGTATATATTTTGATTGAGGTCATTTTGGCAATTAGCATAACCCATCCCAACTCCTACTCCAGTGCCGAATGCCACTGGCCATGGCCGCCCTGAAAGAAAGCGTTGATTGAGACATCCAATAATGAATTCGAGGCCTACATGTAGGCCTACTTAGGCCTAGGCCTACGGTAGGCCTACTAACTTTTAGGCCTTCTTGACCAGCAGAAGACTACTAGGCCTACCGTATTGCGAGTATCGTCTTATGAACTTCATCCCAACCCCTCCAAAATCATCAGTAGATTGAAAAAAGATGATTTACTTACTTTTGAAAAAGATAACAGAAAATATTATTCCCAATCCCAATCCACTGGCTGGAAAACAAAAAACAGTTATGATCGTTTTGGCGCTCCATAGGCCTTATCGCACCTAGCACATGGCCAATCAGCATAAATCAGCGAAGCGGAAAGGGCCCAACCATCAGCGCCCCCGCAGTACATTCACAATGCATTGCCCTATGCATGGGGTGCATTTTTTGTCAACATTGGCCAATAAAAGTCACTTCCAAAAGCCTGATGTGCCTAAACTAACTAGCTATGTGGGCGGCGGTATGAAGTGATTCAAATCGATATATTATTGACCACTGATCGTCTTCGCGATCGCCAAAAATCGATGATTTAGTCCATGTAAACAACGCCAAAACATTATCATATTATCGTGCAACCCCGCCCCAACCCCACGCTGATTGGTCAATAACTGACACGTGACCG
>NMRB01000508.1:198032-217822 GCA_002633025.1 Notospermus geniculatus
GCGGTATCTTATAATCCAAGTTTCATCGGACTTTATTGCAGTTAAGTCGTTGAAATTGACCAAAATGTCATTTTCGCCGATCGGCTGCCTCCATTGAAATGACGTCATCGCCAGCGCCACACGAGGAACGTCAGATCGGACTATTTGTTCGGGGGAGAGAAGCCTCTCAGACATTTCGCATCTGACCTCAGTTTATTCCATGCTAACAGAGATTTATTGTCCGTCAGATGAATAAAATTACATTTAGTGAAATATAGCAACGGAAAACATTCACATTTCCAGCACACAATCTCACGGGAAAAAGTTTGGCTGAACACGTGAACGCAGGAGCGGCTGCCCACCCCTACGAAAAATCGACGCGACCACGCAAAACACAGCGCTCGTAGCGGCCAAATCGTGGAACTACACTTTGTACACAACCTCGCGTGCAAATGTACAGGGGTAAAAATATCGAGAAATAGTGGGAATATCGCGATGAAACTTGGATTATAAGATACCGCAAAGAAAGACAAGTCGATTGACGTATAATTCGTCAAAATCGGCCGAGGCGTTGCGGAGCTATCGTTAAAAAACCTCGCGCCAATCGGAACTGGAATGAAGAGTAGGCCTATAGGTTAGACACGGCATTTCTGCACCAAATAATGCCAGCTAGCATCAGCGCTATGTTACAGGTCACCTTTCTGTTAACATATGATATAGAATAGATGATTTTCTTAAAGATTCAAGATAGGGCCTACTAACCGATCTTTATCCCAGTGTCTGACAGACATCGATCCCACTTTTTGCCAAGTTCATCTTCACTTCGGCCGGTGTTCGCCATTTTGTTTTGAGGTCAGAAAAGGTACGCAGAGAACCTAGAAATAGTGTATAATGTATAGGCCTACAGTTGAACAAATTTTACTCTCATTATATGAAAAATCATTGATTACAACAGCAATTATTTTGAGCAACAAAATAGACTGTATGCAAGTAAATTAAAGTATATGAATTTAGTACGAATCGTCCAATTTTTCATGTTGTAATGAACGGCTGGATTCAT
This sequence comes from Notospermus geniculatus, assembly GCA_002633025.1. Taxonomy (NCBI): domain Eukaryota; kingdom Metazoa; phylum Nemertea; class Pilidiophora; order Heteronemertea; family Lineidae; genus Notospermus; species Notospermus geniculatus. The sequence continues at coordinate 199,072 of NMRB01000508.1, forward strand.
CTAATTTGCATATCAAAATGAGAAATCATGAAAAATGAGAAATACCCCAAATTCATGACGTAATACTAATTTGCATATCATAATGAGAAATCATGAAATCAATTAGGTTTGTAAGTTTTAATGACGTCACGCATGTTCGTGACGTCATTACGGTGGTAATGACGTCACGAACCATCGGTGTCACATGACCGGCATGACAGTAAAAAGTCACATGACTTCTCCAAAGATGTGACAGATCATCTGACGAATTAATTTTCGAAGTTCTACCCGCATTTGACTCCTTGATTCAAGCACAAACACAATTTAAACATGGCCTGGACGAATTATCAAATAATACTGGCATTTACGATGCTGATTACTGGTTCAATTAATACTTTGTCGACAAAGTAAGTCCAGTTCTTTCGCAAGCAGCCTAGCCTAGGTAGGCCTAGGCCTATATATATGTGCGTGCATGTACATTCATGCACACCCCTAGGCCTAAATGTCACATGATGATGCGTTTCCATGCATAGCAAGTGCACACCTGCTGCGACCACCAACGAGACTGGCGACTGGGACATCGCAGGCAACCATCGCGTGCAAGGTCGCTCGCTCGCCGACATGATGATGCGGGACCACACTTTTGCAACCATTTCACTTCAGTTCAGTGAACCATCCGCAAACGACTGACGACCTTCGGAAGCAACCGAAGTCGCCAGCTTTAGCCTATTGTGGCATCACATCAGAATTGTTTGCGACGAAAGTTTCATTATCATTGTTTTTATATCGGTCGACTAGGCGCAAAGTAAGTCGGCCTTTGCGACCGAAAATTAAACATGTTGAATATTTGGTTTCTTGATTCGATTGAAATTCTTTGGCCTCCGTTGGCCATTGAAACCGGTCATTCAGATCGCGCAGTGCAACAATCATCAACAAATGTAACGACCACTCAAGCGATCAGATATGAGACGAGATTCGATTAATCGGGCGACCACAGTGACTGGTCGCTTGGTGCAACGATCTGCCGCAGACTGCGCGACAAATCGTGCAAATCTCCAGTCGGAAGGGCAGTCCCCTAAAAAAATCACCCGAAAAATCGCAGGTGTGCACCATACTTCAGCTTACCGGTACATGGATGGAGCATGTCAATGCCCCACCCCTGACATGCCTGACTAATGTCATGATATTTTATCATGTTCACAATCATTGTGTTCAGGTCAGATCAGGAATTAGATGGTAGTAGCCTCGAATTAGAATTGAAGCCATATTTCCCGCATGCAAGCAAGACTTTAGACAGGAATTCTTCTTCCATCGTCGAGCTGAAAGTCATACAAAGCTCAAGGTCATTCAAGGCTTAGGGCAGGGCCTAACACCTTCTACATGTAAATCTACCACAATTACTCCTATTGTCCATTCTACTCAGCTAATCAACAGTGAAACAACAGCCTGATGAACAGGTAACATTCGACATTTGTCCTACAAGAAATAGGCCTAGAACATGTCATCACAGAACTCCCCTTTAAATGTTATTAAAAAGTTTTGAATTTCTTTCAGATGGGCTGATAAAACATCAGCTGTGGGCATCGATGATGGAGATCCTCGACAGTTTGATCATCCATTCTTTCAGGTAGACAGTGTGTAGGCCTATAGAGCCGTATGCACCAAACGAAGATTATCTTGAACTCAGGTTGAGCCACAACTTTTCCATTGTCACATCATGCCCTGGCAAACCTGAACAATTGAAAAGTTGTGGCTCAACCTGAGTTCAAGATAATCTTCGTTTGGTGCATATGGCCCTGATATAGTGTCAGAATAGATAGAGAGGCAGTTGCTTATTCAGCGCTACAATCTGAGCATTTCGGACCGGTACCCATTTATACACCTGGGTGGAGAGAGTCCAGTGAGGGAAAGAGACTTGCCCAAAGTCTCATGCCAAGTGGGATTCGAACCTGGGACCCTCTGACCGCTAGTCGGAGACCTGAACCACTACAACACCAATATATATTTTGTTCCAGGCTTGCGGGATGTTTCTCGGAGAGTTCTGCTGCCTGATAGTTTACTATATAACCAGATGTGCCAAGAGAAACTCTCCAGAATCTGATGACCCGCCCAAGAAGTTCAACATCCTGATTTTCTGGCCAGCTGCGCTTCTCGACATGTTTGGTACATCACTCATGTATGTTGGATTGAATCTGACATTTGCATCAAGTTTTCAGATGTTGAGAGGTAAGTGATATCAGTGATGGTGCTTGTGTCTCCCATCTCATTGACGGAAGAAAACGACGCAAAATTCCACTCGCGTAGATTTTACTGAAACATAATGACAAAGTACAAGGACATGAACAGTCTGGCCAGAAAACACATATTACATGGACAGAAACAATACCTATATTCCGTATTTTCGCGAAGGGTCTAAAATTGGGGGTGCGCCTTATAGTGTGGTGTGCCTTATCTGCGGTACAACGAATCTAAGGTGGCAACTCCAAGTATCGTCATGAGCAAATAAACTGATTTGAACTGATAGAAAATTTGCAAATATTGCTTAGTATGAATAATTATCTTTCTGAACAGGCAGGCTAGAAAATATCAAGGTACACTGTACTAGAAATAGTTATAGATTTGGGATAGAAGTTAAATTTCAAACCAAATTATTATATCAAAATGGTGGCAAAGCCACGCCCAAACCTGCACACACAAATAATGCACGCACATGTACAGTGCCAGCTGAAAGTTTGGGTACACCTTGCGATTTATGAAGAATCCACATTTGTTTTAAAAATGGATGTGCTTGGCTGGCCAAAATCACTGGAAAATGTTGTCAGGGGATATATAGACTATTCCAGTGATGCAAACTTCATGTTGCATGCCCCAAATTTTGGGATTTTTACATGAAAATCGCACTTTGTCAAATTCCTGGAAAATCATTCGGAACATCCAGTTTGGAAAAAACTGAAAAACAGATAAGGTTTGCTTTTAAATTCCTTTACTCACCAGTAAGATACAATTCCATGTCCTTCTGATTATTTTAGCAATTACAGAGCCATTTATTACCACTTATTACATAATAATTTGATATTTGCAAAATGTGTTGCCTGGCAACAGTTTGCAAGTGGTTACAGTCTTTAAAACATCAATCATATCACCATTTAGGTGCAGTTAGCAAATGATTTGCATTTCCAATGAAATACGACCAATGACTGCCCTGCATCGCACTTGGAACTGGAATCTGACAGCATTAAATGTGTTCCTACACAGCAAATGAACAGTCCTTAGATCCTTAGATTCCTCAAAAATAGCCACTGTTAGCTTTGATAACTGGCGTGCAAACACGAGGCATTCGTCTGATTAGTTTCAGGAGACAGACACTTGATATTTCATTCCAGCAACACTGCAGCAACATCCACAGATTTTCAGCATCTGATGGTTGTTCTCCTCTGACTCATCTATCCAAGTCCAATGATTGGCTGGCCAAGGCATAACCTTCAGCAACCCATCCTGTTCCTTTCTCTCCATGTTTCTCGACCTGGAGAGAAAGGAACAGGATGGGTTGGTGAAAGTTATGCCTTGGCCAGCCTATCTTAACCCTATCGAGCTAGTAGGCCTATGGGATGAGCTGGACTGACGAGTCAGAAGAGAACAACCATCAGGTGCTGAAAATCTGTGGATGTTGCTGCAGTGTTGCTGGAATGAAGAATCCAGCGATTGTCTCCTGAAAGTAATCAGACGAATGCCTCGTGTTTGCACGCCAGTTATCAAAGCTAACAGTGGCTATTTTTGTGGAATCTAAGATCTATGGACTGTTCATTTGCTGTGTAGGAACACATTTGACGCTGTCAGATTCCAGTTCCAAGTGAGATGCAGGGCAATCATTGGTCGTATTTCATTGGAAATGCAAATCATTTGCTAACTGCACCTAAATGGTGATATGATTGATGTTTTAAAGACTGTAACCACTTGCAAACTGTTGCCAGGCAACACATTTTGCAAATATCACATTATTATGTAATAAGCGGTAATAAATGGCTCTGTAATTGCTAATATCATCAGAAGGACATGGAATTGTATCTTAGTGGTGAGTAAAGGAATTTGAAAGCAATCCTTATCTGCTTTTCAGTTTTTTTCCAAACTGGATGTTCCGAATGATTTTCCAGGAATTTGACAAAGTGCGATATTCATGTAAAAATCCCAAAATTTGGGGGATGCAAAATGAAATTTGCATCACTGGAATACTCTATATATCCCCTGACAACATTTTCCAGTGATTTTGGCCAGCCAAGCACATCCATTTTGACTACAAATGTGAATACTTCATAAATCGCAAGGTGTACCCAAACTTTCAGCTGGCACTGTAGGCCTACACATAACATTCAGCCTAGGACAAACTGGGCAAACTCTAGAAAAAGCAGGCCAAAGAGGGCCAAATCCTACCACAATAAAATTATGCTTACCCAACATAGTTTGTCCTCCAGAGAATAAATCAGAGAGGGAAACACAGGAAAAAAATAGGGAAATGTGGGTATGTGAGACATCCAAAGTCCAGCCCAAAAAGTGGCTGGCCTTTAACCAGTTGTCCCTTATAAAGGGCTCAAAATCACATGACACATTTTGCCTCACCCAATAGCCAGTGCTGCCACCTGTTTAAAGTTCAAGAGGAGGGAAATTCAAATGGCTCTAACAGTGCTGAAGGATTGAATTACCGGTACCAATAAACCAACGGAGGATGAAACAACATCACAGTTTCAAAGAGGTTTTGTCATGTTTGGTACATAGTATCATGACCACCACTATATAAAAATAATTTAAAATGGTTATCATGAATATTAATTAGGGCATTTTCAATGATTTTTTCTCGCTTTACCAATTTCTGCATTCCAGGAGCCATCATGATCTTCACCGCTCTCCTTTCTGTTGCATTCCTTGGCAGTCGAATCAAAAACTTCATGTGGTTAGGCATATTGATTGTCCTCGTTGGGTTAGTCGTCGTTGGATTGGCCGATTTCTTGTTCGGCAGCGAGGACACCCATGATATCAACGGAATCATTGCAGGTATGATTGCTTTCTCAATTCTCACCAAATTTATTTCAAAACCTCATGTCTATAATCAACTATGACATCACAGTGCTGTGGAACAAGTATTTGTTGTCAGAGTGGTTAAGTGGAAACATTGGTGTCTGTCACCACTGTAGGTTCCAAGTTCGATTGCCAGTGTGGGACTGACTCTTAAAGGGAGACGCCATTCATTGTAACTTTTGAATTTTTATCAATCCATGGAGACTATTGCCATGAGTTGTGATGTCACTAGTGTCAATAGGCTGACGACCTTTGTAGTGAATGAGATAATACCGGTACTGTGACTGCCTGGGCCTATTGGTTGTACCTTCATACATATGCATTGAGCACATATGACATCACATGTGCTGTGCAATGGTCCCCTTGGGATGTAATTAAAATACTTAAAATGATGAGTTTGCTGATGTTAAAAAAATATGACATGTTGCAGATATCAATGAATTTGAATTTCAAAAATTCAAAATTTTACACAATGAATGGAGTCTCCCTTTAATGTGATGGACAGGGCGACTTTTTTTGCCAGCACAGGTTTTCTACGGGTCCTCCAGTTTCCTCCTGCTGCACATTGAATTTGCCCAATATTGTCTATAGTAGGATATACTGGTCGTATGCCATATTTGGCACTTGGCTCTTTATTCCATATTTTCATATTGTTTCATTCATTTTACAGGAGATGAGATCATTATTCTGGCCCAGATAATTTCTGCTGCGCAAATGGTCTATGAACAGAAATATGTGAACAGCTATGATGTACATCCGCTGCAGGCGGTTGGTTTAGAGGGTATGTCATCATATGTTTCAGATTGAGAGTGAGAAAGTCGCTGACTCGCAATTCTCCCTGACTATCTAATAACCGCCCAGTACAACACAGTGTCAGACGGAAGTCAAGAGATCAGGGTTTCCGCCAGAGGGTAAAATGGGTAAAATTCCGTACCCCTAAATTTTTCCAGGGTACGGATCTGTACCGGTACCCTCAAAAATGTTGGGTACCGGGTAACCATTTTTCCATGACATGCCGGATGAAACCAAACAACCGGCATGACCGGTGCGGGGATTTTATGCTTCAAAATGCGCCTAAAATGGCACCAAACATCGTTTAAAACCTTTTAAAAAACAAACAAAAAAAATTTCAAAAATTTTTCAAAAAAATTTTTTTTGGTCCGTACCCTCATTTTTTTTTCTGGCAGAAACCCTGAAGATGGATCTGGAGGTTTTGTAGTTTTTTTGTAAAGAAGGGTTAGTCAGTTTTATAGAATTCTCCAGTAGTGTGAGGGTAGTACTCAAGTATTTTGTGGTACAGTACCATAGGTTTCGAGAATCTGCCGCAGCCTGCTGGGAGTACTGAGCAAGTGATCTCTTTTCAGGTTTTTTTGGATTTCTGACGTTGGCTGTATTACTGGTGCCATTCTACTTCATCAAAGTTGGAAGTTTCAGTAAAGGTCCGGAGCACAGATTAGAAAATGCTCTTGATGCTTTTGCCCAGCTGAAAAACAGTTGGATAATCGTATTGGCAACAGTTGGTAAGGCCAAGTCTCCTCTACATATTCTTGATATCCCTTATCTTTGAATCCTTTGTGTTGCTCCTGAAAACCCTTGATTTAACCCGTTAACTGCGTAGGATGGACCTCATACTATGTCATAAGGAAATATGGGGAATCCCTGAAAACACCCGAGGATCGTAGCTTGCGTAGGGCGTAATAGTACGCCCTGCAAGGAAATGGCGCTACACGTGTAGGACGTTATATCACGTCTAGAACCTTGTGTGTCAAATACTTTTTTTTGGCAATTTTTTTAAGAAAGAAAAATTAAAACTCAAAAAAATTACACAGTTTAAGCGAATCGATATCGAAAAAATTTGATTTAGAAATAGAATTTGAAAGGGGACGAATTTTCGTGAAAAAATGTAAACAAACTTCTCCAGAATGTCAACAAAGAAATTTTCGTGTACTCTGATTGGCTGAATTTTGTGTTTACAAACACCAGCCAAATGTAAACAAAATCCGCTATCGATTCGCTTTAACGGGAGTCAAAACAAGAGTCACAGCAAGCTCCCAATTATACATTTTAGTAACGCTGAAAAATAATCTGTTCACTTCACAGAAGTCTAGCATTGATAGACCCATTTTGGAGTTTCTGCCCCATGTGTGTTTCAAACATTTCCAACACACGCACTCAGAGTGGATTGCAAGCGAGGCTTGCTGACCACTCGGCCAAAAATCTGATGGTTTAGGCCGCTCAAGTCTTCAAATTCAAGTCTTATTCTTTTTCGTCATTTCAGGTAACATTGTCAGTATAGCATTCTTCAATTTTGCTGGGATTGGCGTTACGAAAGAAATGAGTGCTATGACACGAATGGTTTTGGACAGTGGGAGGACGCTGATTATTTGGATTGTGGCTCTTGCCGTCGGGTGGCAGCACTTCTATGGACTTCAGGTTCTCGGGTTCGTTCTGCTCATCATTGGAATGTGCATCTACAATGATATTGTCTTCCGTCCGTTACTGAAGAGGTTCAATTTATGCGGCTTCAAGCAGGAGTTGCATGAATTCCCTGATGATGATGAACGACAAAAGTTAATCAACGATGGGTACTATAGTGAGTAATGTCATGTAAGAGTCTGCTTTTTATTTTACGTTTTGGGTCCTCCGCAAGCCTCTGTTAGACTTTGGGATCTTGACATTGGAATTTGAGACATCAACAACAAGTCGACTTATAGACTGGTCCCCTGTCGTAGTTCTCGCTTCACTACTACGACAGGCATTTTGAACGCCAACTCGGCATGTGATTGGTCAACTGTGATTGGTCAGCGGTCGCGCCATGAGTCATCATCTATTTTTAGAGACTCCCGCAACGTTACGAGTCTTTATTGCTCATTTGCATACGTGTGTCAGAAAACAGGCAAACATGGCGGACGCGGCCTGTCGTAGTAGTGGAGGAACGGAGCGATACGACGGGACCAGTCTAGTCGACTTACAGATTGAACTGTGGTCAGATGCATTCTCTTTGACAGTGCGGAATTTCTCTGGAAACTCTGGTTTCCTCCTGCTATACATTAATTCGGCCAATGGAGCTGATAGTGCCATATTTGGCATTCAGGGACCTTATTCACGAAGCTCCCGTAACTTACGGAAGTGCGCAAACTATTGTCCATTTGCGGACAACCTATTGTTCACTATCAGCCTGACAAAAGATTTGCGTTTCCTTAAAGTTACAGGGGCTTTGTGAATAAGGTTCCTGGTCTTGAGTCATTATTTTCAGGAATGTACAGATCCCCGTGTCTTTCAGACTTTGTGGTTAAGGCCCTGCACATTTACTTTGTGTTGCTTTTTTTGTTCTTCCTATTTCCTGAATAGCACACCGCCCGGTTTCTATTTTTACCAGCGAAGGTCGGACAAATATTAGATAACAAGTAGACTTTACTGAGTGACCACATTGTCGATGGTGAGACAGGACAAAAGCAGGGTCGGACAAACACAATGAAATTGACACGTCCGACGTCACTCGGGCGGTTCGCTATTAGTACACTTTCCTCCACTGGCATTAGCTGATTTGCTGACCTTCCCAATTCTCCATAGTTATACACATCAATCCAGTAGGTGGCCTACATGTAGTTATGGCTCTACTAGCTCTTACTACTGAGTTTTCCTGACCGACACTCTGAGTTGAGCAGGCTAATTACAACAAAGCTAAAAAGGTAAAAAACCTTGAACTTCTAAATTCTACTGAAGTCTGGCATACCACAGTGTAGCTGTACATGCACTGATAATGGGAGCATTTCAAATTACAAGATTTTAGAAGTTATGTATGAAGATGACAGTTTATCTTTTCCAGATGTGTTCGATGCAGCAAGAGGAAGCTCAGACGTGGGGTATCAGAATCAGTCAACAGAAGCAGATACTAGACAGAAAACGGACGAGAGAAGTGTTGTTATGTAACGATGGACAAACTAGGCATTGGTTGAAATATGCAACGGTGTCTTTGCTTGGTTTATCAGCTGAACAAGGACATTTCATACCCCGCAGAGGACATTCCTTACTGCATAACAGGGACTGATCCAGGATTTCGGGAACGAGGGGGCGCACTGTGCTAGAAACATTGAAATCTGCGGTGAATTTCAATGATTTGCTCCAAATTTCAGAATTTCACGGTTGATTTTACAGATTTGTTGGCCGAAAGGGGGGCGTGCGGTGGGTGCGCCACCCTTGGATCCGCGCCTGTGTAATGCACACAGCCTCCACCAGATGGCAGATCTGAAGATAGCTGCTTCCATTTACTCACTATCGCTGCCTGGAATAATTCCTGCCCATAAGGGACACACTCCGCGTGAGCTACTGCGAAACTAATGTATTAGGCCAGCCGTGCATGCCACGATCTATAAATACACACAGTACCCCTGCATGACCTAGATTCCTGTCCACAGTGAAGTACAGCTGACTGCAGACAGGATTTTGCAGTAGCTCACGCGGAGTGTGTCCCTTATGCAGGTTTGAAACCCTGCAATAATTTAGAACTTGCTAATAGTAGCTGCTGCTCATTTTTGTATTCATTATATCAAGCTGCTCAGTTATTCTTACACTTTCTGGTTCTTTATGAATATCTAGCATAGATGTTTGTCAATTTTTTTGCTGCTGGTAGCAAATTTTGTATTCACAAATGTTTTGATTGTCATGTTGAATCAATCATTATGTTCATTTTTCTCCATGATATCAAAACTCTGGGACCAAATTTTTGATAGCATGCACTTTTGTTTTTCATGTCAAGGACATATTGGTTGGTTTTACATATTCACTTCCTCTACCCTCCATAGCGAAAGGCAGTTTTCAGTTGGTACAAGTCAATTGTTGTAACAGCTCTTTCCTGTACAAGTAAGTACACAGTAGTGTACAGGATGGCTGTTGTTACAGGTGGCCGTACCCCCCTGATCTGTGGTGGGGTCACTAGTATTCACCATTGGAGGGAATCTAAAGGTGCTTCTCCATGTGAGAGTTTGCTTTCTATGGGCAACTGAACCATAGAAAACTATGGGCAGTCGTTTTGTCATTGATCTCAGCAAGGAACCAACACGGACAATGGTAAATTGCCCATTGAGAGACACTCGCACGAGAAAACTCTCACATCGAGAGCACATTTTCTCAAAACCACAGCGAACAAACAATGTCCATCCCCATGTGCAATCCTTGCAGGCACAGAGTACCTGGATTCAAAATTGGTGCTGTTTTTGGTTCATCTGCTGTTATTTTGCAATGTCTGTTCATCAGTTAGAAATTATACTTGAACCTTTTGGTGCCATTTCATTCTGCAAAACCGTTATTTAAACTCAAGTGTCTTTGAAACGCGCCTGCAAGACTAGCATTCTTTCTACAAGGGGTTTTCTGCATCAGTTTTCGCTGGCTTTCATGGGGTAGTTTAACACGTTGACTGCCGGCTACGATTATACTCGTAGTCGCTGATCTCCTCCCCATTGCCAGCTACGAGCATACTCGTAGTTGGGCTAAAGCATTTTCTATTAATGTTGATAAGCTTGGCAATGACGAAGAGCCTTCCAATGATCATACTGGCAGTGGGGATTGACCAGATGTATGGGAACACGCTAGAGGGCGTACAGCTACGACTCGTAGTTGGCAATATGAAATAACTTGTAATAGGCCTGGGGGTCATGGCAATGGTGGATGAAAATGATATTTTGGCCATGGCAGCGAACGTGTTAGTCTTCATAGTACTGCAATGTCGCAGTGAAGTAGTCTCTTAGAAGGAACATGCAAATTAGCATTGGTAGAAACCCCAAATGGGACAAAAAATCCTGGGCGATTTTCAAAAATCAAAAGTCAGCAATCAAAGTAATATTCCTTTTATTTAATACTGCTGTCTGTGATATTAGAATCATTGCTACACTGTACACTTTTAACTCATTTGTTCTGTAATATCCAAATTACAAACATGTATCATTTTTTAGTCACTTGTTTATCCAAGGTGGAAACTAGCTGTAGATTGACTGCACTCATCACGAGGGCTCCAAGATAAAGTTTTACACCATCAGTTGGGTGTGTAGACTTCAGCAGGTGCCATACAAATATGGTACTACGAGAGGAGCGCACCTTTGACCTGATTGACGTAGTTTTGTATTGCAGGCCAACATGTAGGTGTACAAAACCAAGTGATTGAATAAATAGAAACTACATATACTTACATAGCTTTTATTTCATTCTTTGCAAATGCACAAGTGAACACCCAGAAAGAACAGGAAGGTGAACTCAAGTGAAGAACATTAATCATGCCACCTATTATCTTCCTCTGAAAACAGATAGGCTAGACTGACAAGGCTAGAAGTATTTCTCTTGGACTGGAATCCCATACTCCACGCAGCGCTGAAATTTTTTGATACTTGGACGAAATTTTAACACTGCTACTGACGCTAGATCAACGTCATCGCCGGTGGGGTCACCATCTTTTTGGTCTTTCAAGTGATGCGAACTTCTTTTTCAAAATGTTATTATTTGCAGAAAACAATACATGTGTATTTATCTTGTCGAAAATGAAACAGAATAACTTTATTATTACTGGTACTTTATTTACTCTACCGATGTTTGTATTTAATGTGTATCGACTCTATACCTTTGGTATACCTACCTATCTACAACACATCTATATTGTAAGCGTAGAAAACGTGATGGGGTAACCGCTTTAGAAACAGAAGAATTTCTACTGTTCGCTCCACGCACGCACTACTTTTCAAGATGGAAACCTATCACGGATTCAATCCGCAATAAAACGCCAGTGTGAACACAGCAAAATAGCTGCAAAGTCAAATATTATCTTTGATATGGTAATAACAGAACAACCAGTTGACGTTCCAGGACAACATGCTCTTTATTTACACATAAATTACCTAAAACTAGGATACAATGATCTGTACGAAGCAAAGCACATTTTGATTATTTGTCTCAAGACTGCTACTCTTTATAACAGCACTGGTAAGACAGCAGTGGTATGGAGAGAGGGACCCTCTCAACTGACGGGCAGTGAAAAATAAGACCATTGAACAATTGTTCATGGCACCTGTCTTCGTGATCTGGCAGCCAACAGACAATGAAGGACAACAAACAAGTAATATCACATGAATAAGCAACTTAGAAGGTCATCATGGGTTCCGCAATGGTTATTAAAAAAACAAGATCCACAAGATCTACGTCCCAATAAAAAATGCCCTCGGCAAAGTACATTGACTCAGTGTATAAAATGTACACCGCGTATTCAGCATACACTGGAACAATGCCTGATCTGCTTATACCCATGAGAGAACCTCGGATGACATTCACCTTCACCACCTCCCATCAGCTCATTCCACGATGTAAATGTGAACAGCGCCATCTTTTATTCCACTTGCCATTTTTTAAAGAAATCGTTGCCTTTGTCGTCTACAACAATAAATGCTGGGAAATTCTCCACTTCAACTTTCCATATGGCTTCCATCCCTGAAATATGATGAATTTCATTTCTTATCTAACTGTCATTGTTCAACTTCTAATAACACTTCGTCATGGGTACATGATCAGCTACAATGACGCACCATGGATTTCTGAACTTCTGCGCTCATTGGACTGCCTTGCTCCAGTTTTATTACAAGCAAAGACATATATGCAAGAACTACTGGTTGTTTTAGCAGTGTTTTACAGTAACACAGATACTACTACCGTACCGGTACACCCTTTTCCCTCATACTAACCTAACTCCGGATATTCCAGAACCTCTAGTTTCTTTATGCAGTTCTCAGCCAATATGGCTGCCGGGCCTCCAATTGATCCAAGGTAGAAGCCACCATGGGTTTTACAAGCTTTTGTCACCTGAGAGGGGAAAACAGAGGGTCAGGAACCAGTGCAATGGGGAACCGGCGTGCCCAAAGGAGGCGCTGGGGAACAACTCAGTTTTAATACAAAAGCACATGCGCTGCGATGTTGAAAAGGTCATCGACGTCGCGCATTGTTCTTGGCGTTATGTGCGATGTGTCATTCAGAATCAACGACGTTGCTCTTTGATCTGTTGTTTGTCATAGTTTTAACTGAGTTGTTCGTCAGCGCCATGTCACGGATTAGTTCCGCCAGTTCCTCATTGAACACGATTATTGTAGAATTAACATCAATTCTTAGGCCAGTCCCGAATTAACTTAAGTGAAATGTTTTCGAAGAGGGGTGTCACAACATGCTTTACCTGTTTGCTTCTGTTTCCCTTCGCCAGCATTATTTTACTCCCTCCGTTTGCTTGGAACTGTTCCACGTAGGAGTCCATGCGGCCAGCAGTAGTGGGACCAAATGAACCACTGGCATATCCCTAAAAATACGTGTCAGCGTTATATACAGGCAAAGAACTGTGATGACGCTGTGAACGGTAGGTACATGTGGCAGATACTAAATATCAGTATAGGGTACTGGTATCTCTTTTTGCACCATAGAACTTTGCCATACCAGTACCGGTACTGACCTCTGGAGTCTTTGCTGGACCAGCATAATATACAGGATGATCTTTCATATACTGCGGTAGTCCGTCTCCCTTGTTGATTCGTTCCTCTAGCTTAGCGTGGGCGATATCACGGGCGACGACCAGCGTTCCTGTTAGACTGAGCCTTGTTTTGATTGGGTACTTGGTTAGTTCTTGTAACACTGACTCCATGCCTTTGTTGAGGTTGACCTGGAAGAGAGACGACTCTGAGGTATTAAGGTTACAAGTTGTTTCAGTGATTTGTTGAAGATGGCAACGTCTTCTAAATCCCTGACGTGGCGCTGACGAACAACTCAGTTAAAACTATGATGTCAAAAGTCAAGCCAACGTTATTTGCCATTTAATTCTAAAACTACACCCTACTTCTAGCCCTAATACACCTGAAGTAGTAGTCCATTGAATTTCGAATTTTACACGTTCATCATCAAGTATAGGACTGATTCAATGTATATGAATGTTCTCAAACGAAAATTCAAGCAGAAACATGTTGAATTTCATTGATAAAATTGACTATTTTAGCATAAACAACAGACCGAAGAGCAGCGTCATTGATCCTGAATGACGCATCGCACATAACGTCACGAACGATGCGCGACGTCAATGACGTTTTCAACGTCGCAGCACATGCACTTTTGTTTAAAACTGAGTTGTTCCCCAGCGCCTCCTTTGGGCACGCCGGTTCCCCATTGACAGTTCACCTAAGTTAAAATACAGTGACACAAACAGCTTACCTGTACAACTTCACCTCCGAACGAGCTTGGATCAATCTCTGGCAAATACTTTGATGGGTCTGTTTCCAACTGTTCCAGGAATACTCCCTCAGACGTTATTTTACCTAGGGCCTGAAAAAAATTACAGAGTAGTCACAATGGGGCAGTTTGGCTGCAGTGAAAATACAGGGATCTTTATGAGCTTGCACTTTGGCCAAAAACGAACTGCGGAAATAGATCTTACACCGGTGTATAAAAAACAAAGACCCAAGACCTAAGAGTTACGTCTTGGGTCTTCGTTTTTATACACCTGAACTTGCACCTACGAGTTCATACCTGCCTATCAGCAGAACAAGATACACCTATCCCAATCGGACACGATGCACCATGCCTCGGTAATCGGATGACTCGCACATCGTGACAGAAGTACTTCCCGCCAAACTGGGCACCAATACCTGCACTCCTTGTCATGGCATGAATTTCCTTCTCGAGTTCGAGATCTCGGAACCCGCGTCCAAGATCATTACCTGGAGTAAAAAAATGTAATGTGCCTTCATTTCATGCTCAAAACACAGAATGTTACAGATAATCTAACTGTAAATGTTTACCGTATATGCAAATATTTTCGCGGGATAATATTTCACAAATTGAACATTTTTTTTCTGTTTCACATGGAATAGGGTTCGTGGGTTCGATTCTGGTAGGAAGCAATGTCTTTCACCTTGGAAACCCTATTTCTATTCTACATTCTTTACTTGTATCTCCTCTATTTGTGACCCTGTATAACATAAAAACTGTTTGGGTTCGGAGATTGTTTGGACTACTCGCAGGGTACTTATGGACGCCTCGTTTAAACACGGGTCATTGAACCATCTTTTTTGAAGATGGGGATTTGGCCTAGTGGTTTAAGGCGTGTGCCCCTGAGTGCTGGCGATTGATGCCATATGCGAGGGTTCGTGGGTTCGATTCTGGTAGGAAGCAATGTCTTTCACCTTGGAAACCCTATTTCTATTCTACATTGAATACTGTAAAGCAAGATAATTTCGTGGCTGGAAATTTTCGCGAATCAAGAATTAAGGATATTTTCGCGAGTCTCTGCCATTTTTTCAGGTTTTTTTTCACAGACGATATTTATCACTTGCGTGTATTTATATTCGCGACAGGAAATTTTGGCAACTCATACACTCTCGCGAAATTTTCCTGTTTTACATATACAGTAATGTTCGTGTCAAGGGCAGGGAAGGGAACTGACTGGATTGTTGGGGGAAACTTTTATGCGTGTATTAATATTCGCGACGAAATTTTGATTTCGCTACTTTCGAGAGAATTTTTAAATGCAAAAATATTTGCGTATACGGTATATGCTGACACACAGCAGTAAATTGGCAGGCAGTACCCCAGAACTTCATCAGCGAAGGCTTATTGCCCTTGAACATCACCAAAATATAAGAATCTTCTTCTCACCAGTTGTGTTCATGTGGTCGAGATATCTTGCCGATGCCAGTTTCACCGTCTTTAGGCAAGTCTCTGCAGATGTTCCACCAATGACAACAGCCAAGTGATATGGAGGACAGGCTGCAGTTCCTAGAGTCTAGAAATAAAACACAAATAGAATGATCAAACTGCGCAAACTTCTGCTACAACCTGGCCTAGCTAACCTCCTTCCTGGTCAGTGGCTATCAAACAGGCCTAATGCCACTAACTCACAAATGCCACACACTATTGCGGGTGATCCACAGACTTTACGATCAGTTTGGGATTACCGTAGTTCACGATAAATTTGCGACTAGTTTGCGACGAAAAATCATAGTCGGTGGATCAGCGTTCACGATTCGTTCATGGTGAGTTTGCGACTCGTTCATGACTGAATTCTGTTGACGACTAGTTTGTGACGAGTTTCTGACGAGATCAAACATGTTTGATTTGGTTCGGTGGATCAGCTTCAACGTCATGTCATTTCTTTACGATCAGTTTGCAACTACTTTACAACGAGTTTGTGATTCGATGACAACTGCCGTCATGAACTAGTCACAAACTGATCGTGAACTTGTCGTAAAGTCAGTGGATCACCCACATAACAGATTGTATAACATTAAAAGTGGGGGTAAGCATGGAGTCGAAAATCGCAGTTTACCTGGAAATGTTAACTAGTTCTTGAGGACCTTTCATCATTCTACACAGATTTATTTCTTACTTTGGTCTTTTCATCCAAAAAGCTCATCAACTTTTTAGGATTCAACACAGCTTTTGTCTGCTGGAAGAGAAAGGACTTGTTGGCAGAGCCGCCACCTTTTGCCAGAAAAAGGAAGTGATACTCGTCCCCAGGTGTGGCGTATATCTCAATCTGTGCGGGCAGGTTGGTGCCGGTGTTCTTCTCCGTGTACATGTCGACAGGAGCAACCTAAAAGGATAAACCTTCAGGGTTCATACGTGATCTTTGACTCTTGAGCACGGTTGATGCATGATGCATGATACATCATCCATCAACCGTGCTCAAGAGCCAAAGATCACAATGGATAACAGCAACATATCTGGTGGCCAAAAAAACTGGAACACATGAAGCAGTTACCGTATTTTCGCGACTATAGGGCGCACCTGACTATAAGGCGCACCCCCTAATTTCATCCAAAATCTTTGACGAAATCCATACATAAGACGCACCACCATATAAGGCGCAGTCCCATCAGTGAATGCTTCAGTGCATATTGTACACATACAATGTATGGCTGCTCAGTGTGCATTGACTGTTCGTGGTAACAACACCCAACATGATTGATAGGCCTCATTACAATTGTCGGACACAAGCCACAGATAAGGCGCACCACCCTTTTAGGCGCACCCCAATTTTAGACCCCTCTTCAAGGAAAAAGGCCGCGCCTTATAGCCCGAAAATTACGGTAATTGTGGCTTGTGTTGAAAATTTCAGGTAAATATCTCAAAGCATTGCAAAAATACAGCAATTTTAAAATGAGGAATCAAAATCTGCCCTTCTTATATAGTGGTTGATTTTGTGATGAAATGAATGCAAAAAAGCAACACTGTCCACCTGTTTTTTGCAGCAATTATGAATCGCCTCACACATGTCGTATGAGTCGGACATAGCAGCACCATCACTTTCAGGGACCGGTTGTACAAAAGCATACTAGGCGTAGTATCATTCTATCTCCTAGTTGGCTTCTAACTTTATACAAAGTTAGAAGCCAACTAGGAGATAGAATGATACTACGCCTAGTATGCTTTTGTACAACCGGTCCCTGGCAACTGGCACCTGATAACTGCATGGTTCCGGCACAGCAGATTTTGACTCCTCATTTTAAAATTGCTGTATGTATTTTTGTGATGCTTTGAGATATTTACCTGAAATTTTCACCACAAGCCACACTAATCGGCCTCATATATAACATATAAAATACCATGGCATTTGTTTAAAAAGTGTAAAAGTTATGGCCTGACAAGTTGTGTTCCAGTTTTTTGGGGGCCACCTGATATTTCTGTCTAGACTATGATCTTCAATGTTGGGAAGGAAATGTTCTATCGCAGGAATTTCTGCTGTAAGTTTGGCATTCTTGTTGCATTCATGATGCCATTTCATGGCCGTGCCATTCTAACTCCCCTAACAGACTGGCCATCCATCTACATGCAGGGTTCTCCACAGGGTTTGAAACAGACCGGGCGTTGGTGACGTCACACGGTTACTGATATCGGAAGCCACTGCCACACACAGGTCCTCAGCGGGGGTCTGGGGGCCTCGCCAAGAAAAATCCGAAATCTAGAAGCCATGAAATGCGATTTCCCGGCATTTAGGAACGTAAATCTAGCTCCTGTCGGTGCTTACAAAACCTCAGTGTTATTTAAAGTGAATAATTTTGACCGGGCGGCAATTTTTTTTGACTGGGCGGCGGATTTTTAGACCGGGCGCTGAGATCAATCCTGCATTTTAGAACGGACGCCGCGCCCGTTCTGTTACACTAGTGGAAAACCCTGCCATCCTGTGGCCGCTCATGAAGGTGATAAGACGTAAAACTTCGTTAGCTGGTCTCAGATAAAAGGTGTCACCACTGGTCCACGCTTTCCCAGGGTATTGAGGGATTCCATGCACAATGCTGGCTATTGAACCATCTTTTTTGAAGATGGGGATTTGGCACAGTGGTGTGCACGCTTTCCCTCAATGCTGGCGGTGTTGCCTTATGTGGAGGCGTGGGTTCGAATCCACATGCATGAAAACCCAACTCACCTGTGAGTACCTCAGGTTCTTCTTGGTATAGGTGTTGTAAATTCCTAGTGATATGGATTCAGCATCTTTCCCATCAGTCCAGACATACTGGCCTTTTTTCCCTGAAGAATAAATCATCCTATACACAAACAGTCTGGTCTCATTGAATTCCAAGAGCTTGCTCTGCCACTCTTGTCATAGCCTGGTTATTGAAGACAGAAATTTAGCCTGAGTGACGAATGAAACATACAAATTCTGTGGATTCTCTCGAGGTTTTTGAAAGAGACT
>NMRB01000508.1:218470-229770 GCA_002633025.1 Notospermus geniculatus
CCCCCAATGTGACCAAGACACAAGACGAAGTACCGGTAGGTACAAAATGTGGAAAAAAATTAAAATCATCTTTTCTTCACTCGAGGTGACAAATTTTCACCAATGTTCTTAAGATATTCGTGAATTCGTTCCACAAGTTTACATCTATAATTCAGCCCAGTTGCCGATTAGCTCACCAGTCGTAAGAACCCAAACATGCTGTCACAATGCGAGATATGTTGTACATACTGGTTGCCTGAGAGAAGCCCACTATTTCTGTACAGAGTTTAGAGAGAATGCATCAGGAACATCAACGGACAGAGAATGCTGCTTTTTTAATCCCCCCAACAAAGATGAAATGAACACGCCCACCGTATGTCAATCATTTCAGAAAACCACCTCACCTAACTAAATCTTTTATATTCTGGTGTTGTGCTGCAGTGTTTTAGAATCATTGACAACGGAGAGGCGAGTTGAATAACATCATTGTTTGACTGAGTCACAGATTTAGCTGCCTTTATTTCAAATATTTTTTGCCAAATTGAAATCAACAACGGACATGGCGTATCCTTGCAACGAATACTGTCAGAGGGTGTGACCATCCTAACAAGAAACTGACTGGGAAAATTTGTATCATTTAGCTCAAAACATTCAAGAGACCTTTTTCATTCAAATATGGTAATTAACCTTCTAAATACAAGGGTTAATTAGGTAATTAGCAATTTGAATTAAGTACCAGCAGCCGACACTAATCGTGTAACAAATTCAATGCCCAATTAGAAGATGAAGCAGTGTTGTGATTGACAACAGGCATTGCGGCCCTTCTCAACTTTGCTCTGTTTATCAAGATCAGCTCATTCCAAGTCCAGTCTTTGTTTAACAGTGTTTAGTATAATCTTTGAACATCAAGTGGCTAATTCGATTCATTTTGGAACCAGAGAGAGGCGCTGATACACATAGTGTCAATATATCTCTATGAATTTGGAAGTTTTCAAAATCGCGTTCTGCAAAAACAACTACGGTCACGAGCAAAATGGAAGAGACCGGTACACCTGGAGGTGCTGCCACCTGCTGGTGAATGGAATAACCGAACGGTGAGGGACCCAGTTGTTAAAGCAACTATATCATCTACATACAACATGAACATCGGTTGTGAGCGAAATTAAATTCAATTGTTAATGAAGTGTCTAAATTCATTGGAAGCTCAACAAGATGATTGAATCAAATTTACACAAACCAAGGTCGTTTGATCAGAGTTCAAGGTCACTCGCGTGTAATTTGCTGAATGAACTGCTATAAGAAGAGGATTAAACGTTTGTGATTGCCATGGTAGCGATCAATGAAATACCGGTATGTTGAATTTCTCATATGCCAAACATGACAGCTCTTTGTGGACAATCTGAGCAACTAGGCCTCGGAAATTTTCCATAGCTTTTTCGAAAGTTCATTCAATGGGAAGGACTGCACAGGAAAAGCACATTTTTACACGGTTTTCAAGACAATTGCGCAGAATTTTGCCCCAGATGAACACGCAAATGTCTTCTAATAATTTGACTGTACATTTCCTGAGATAAACAGAAGACGTTTAAGAGTCCAATGGTAATAAAAAGCTGCGGAAATCAAGTTTTTTCAATCTTTCCCCATCATCTGAAATTTTGGATTTGATCTCAAAAAAAAAGTGTGACTTCTAAGCCCTGTTATTTTCCACATGCAACATTTCTCTCAAAATTGTCCCAAAGTTTATAAAGACAATAAACTGGGTGACATACATTCTTCATCAGAACAAAATCACCTTTTCAAACCTTTCACGTGCACAGAAATTAGCCATGCTTCCAAAACATTCTCAGAAATCAAGTTCTGTTTCAAAACTTTCTGTTACACGACAGTCATAAAAAATTTCCATTTGTGAAAAAAATATGCACCATTGACAATGACCTAAAGACTTAAGACAAAAACACTATTTGAGCACCCCCTGGTAGCTAATCACTGCATTAAAGCCAAATAAACAAAATGTGAATGCGAATTCACCAGAAAGTCTCGCGCGTCCGGTTATAAAATGAATGAGGACTCGGTCGTTTTTTATTTCTCAACGACATCGCATCAAGCTTGAGCTCATTTCATATCAATAACACGAGTTGAAATTGAAGACTAAAAAAAAAGATTAGCCCCAATCATCAAGTTTTACCCTACACAGGCAGAGGTAGGAAGATTGACCCGAGTGATTTGAATGCTACTCATAATCACTATGAAATAAGACTAAAAATATTACCCGTCCCGCGGAGGACCGTGGAAAGGCAGGCGAAATATTCAAAAGCAAAATTTTCCAAAACTGATGCAGTATGAGTTATAAAACTGTCTAGTACCATAAGTCAATTTTTAACCTTCTGCAAAAGTTCGTCACTCGGCGTTCCTGTGTTTTAAACTTTACCACAGTCCTCGCAATGGGATATGATTTCCCAGCATGCAATGCAAATACAAACAAGTTACTACACAGATTGCTGGATGACTGCTGATAGCGCAACACTGCTCACAGTCCTGGCAACGCTATCAACAGTCAGCCAACAATGTAATATACCAACAACACTACATTTATTAACATAAATCATCATATACCCGTTTCAACCACAAAATTATAAAGTCGGAAACAAAAAAGTTGTGGTTCCTGATGAATGCGCCATTTCCCATCCCAGTCGTACAGGTGCACACTTTTCCCTCTCGCTCAAACTTTCCTAGGCCCTGCCATCTATACAGAGACACGAGAAACTCATTCTATAGACTCCCCTATAGAAACTCACATAGATTCATTCTATAGAGACCCTTCTATAGACTCCCAGACTGCTTCTACAGACTCCTATAGTGACTCTCATAGACTTTCTATGGAGGTCCTTCCCATAGACTCCTTCTATAGCGGCTCATTCCATAGAAAGCATTCATATACACTTTGCCATAGAACACGTGTACATGAATTCACAGTTTCACGGATGCCTTGTTCAGCCTCAACGCTGAACATGCATCTATATGTAATAGTAGATGTTACCTCTGAAATGACTGGCCATTAGCGTTCATGTTTGCACACTGTTCGTCAAATTTATCCCGTCTGTCCGAATACGACCCATATTTTCTTTTGACTACACAAAAACAAATGTTCTAACTCCCCCTTTCAAATTGTGTGCCATCAGGCATGAGGCGCCATCAACTCTTAACCTGAGAGTAATTTTTTGTAGCAAGTTCGATGTTGCCTAGCGACCAGTAGTCCACAGAGGTAGATGTACTATTGAGGTATAATGATAGACATGTCGGTATCGTCGACAACCAAAACGGTGGCGCCATCTAATTTTCACCAAGAAATAATCAATTTTTCTGACAAAGTGTGGTACAACCAAAAATCATAAAGAAGAATGTGGTTTGAATTTGAATGAGCACAACATGAAATGGAGGCATGATTTGTCGGTTATATGACAGAATTTTTCGATAAGTATAATGATTTTTAGTTCTCATGGCAAATATGGCAGAGGTGTTTCCATCGCCGTGACGACGACCCCAAAAACCAACTAAGAGCCAATAGAAAACCAGACCTGAGCTTTATACATAAATGGCACCACTGCATTATGGGTTTATAAATTATAATATTTCACCTGAGATTCTTCAAACCCAATTATCAGCGGCGTAAACCGGTGAAAATTTAGGTGCACCACCGTCACCGCCATTTTTGACGCGAATCCAAAATGGCGGCTATAAACCTGACTCATCATCAGCTGCGTTAAATAATTTAATAAATGCGTCTGGGAGTACACGTGTCATGAAAACTCTCCGAGGACTGAGGGGTTGTTTCTGTCTCCACAAAAATCAGTCTAGAAAATTCCAAAAATTAAAAAAATTTCCTGAAATATTCACCTCACGGACAAATCATTCTTGTCAATTTGATAAGTTAGAATCCATGAGCAGTTACCATTTTTAATTTCATATTTTCATCCAATCATTGATTAGTTAGAATTCTTTCCCCGACATAAGAGAGGGCAACACTGAACTGCCCTTAACTTGTCGTCGATGTAATTTTTCTAATTTTGTGAAATTTTCCCAGAATTCCCTCAGCCCCACAAGAGATTATACTGCCATGGGAACAGAAGAACTTGGTGTTGATTCGCCGCTGTTTTCCCCGCGGTGCCGCACCATCTTTCTCTTATTCTTCTGATTGGCTGGGCTGGTGTGCGTGTGGATGTACCATAACGCTGCAGTTAGAAGTACCCCAATGATGAACGCTGCAAATGCAATGCCGATGACGGTTCCTGAGTCAAGTCCCTGCACGATGATTGGCCGAACTTTCTGCTTGTCTTTTTTACTCGCTGGTTGTGAATCGATGGGAATATCATTCATATTACCGTCTGAAACAAGGAGAGAATATTAACTTTGGATGCTCATACTAGCAAGATAATTCAACTTACTATCACAGTCAAAAGCATTGCCTCCAAAGCAAAGAGTTAACAACTAAAAGCACTTTCATGAGTAACCATGGTATTCAGGTGGACAGAAGTACAACACCATGTACTTTACCCCATCTAAGTCTGGTTACAAACTGCAGCCTGTACTTACGTTTATTGTTGTTGAGTATGGGAACATTAGCTGCATCTGAGGCCTCTACTTTCAGAGGGCCTTTGAAGATAGAGTGTGTCTGCTGTGATGAGGATATTCCTAACTTCTCATGAGCCAAACAAAAATCTCTCGGATGAACACACTGTAATTTAAAACACATTATTAAAATTTTGCAGTTATACATGGGCACCTCTCTATTAGGGACACCTCCCACACTGATGAATCCTGATTACAGCGGTCAGCAGGATGACCAATTTTGGGCCGGACTCTCGCGTCCTAAATAGAGGGGTGGCCCTGAGGAAGGAGTCCACTGAGGGGTGTTCCACTGTGTGCGATATCATTGTCAGCTTACCACCAAAGTAGTGTTGTCAACTTGACAAATAGTATCCAACCAGATTTCAGACTTCGAATGAGATGCATTTTGACAACCCTACTATCAGAGGAATTATGACAAAGAGAAATATGGTCATACCTTCTTAATTTGTGGCAACCCATACGTGCCGTCACGGCTGCACAACATAAGTTCACAGTGGAGGAACTCGAATGCTGTCGTGAAGTGTTTGAAAATTTGGAAACTGAACCGCTGTCTCTGGAGTAGAACAACTGANGGTGCCGCACCATCTTTCTCTTATTCTTCTGATTGGCTGGGCTGGTGTGCGTGTGGATGTACCATAACGCTGCAGTTAGAAGTACCCCAATGATGAACGCTGCAAATGCAATGCCGATGACGGTTCCTGAGTCAAGTCCCTGCACGATGATTGGCCGAACTTTCTGCTTGTCTTTTTTACTCGCTGGTTGTGAATCGATGGGAATATCATTCATATTACCGTCTGAAACAAGGAGAGAATATTAACTTTGGATGCTCATACTAGCAAGAGAATTCAACTTATTATCACAGTCAAAAGTGTTGCCTCCAAAGCAAGAGTTAACAACTAAAAGCGCTTTCATGAGTAACCATGGTATTCAGGTGTACACAAGTACAACACCATGTATTTTACCCCATCTAAGACTGGTTACAAACTGCACTCTGTACTTACGTTTATTGTTGTTGAGTATGGGAACATTAGCTGCATCTGAGGCCTCGACTTTCAGAGGGCCTTTGAAGATAGAGTGTGTCCGCTGTGATGAGGATATTCCTAACTTCTCATGAGCCAAACAAAAATCTCTCGGATGAACACACTGTAATTAAAAACACATTATTAAAATTTTGCAGTTATACATGGGCACCTCTCTATTAGGGACACCTCCCACACTGATGAATCCTGATTACAGCGGTCAAATGCAGGATGACCAATTTCGGGCCGGACTCTCGCGTCCTAAATAAAGGGGTGGCCCCGAGGAAGGAGTCCACTGAGGGGTGTTCCACTGTGTGCAATATCACTGTCAGCTTACCACCAAAGTAGTGTTGTCAACTTGACAAACGAGTATCTAACCAGATTTCAGATTTCGAATGAGATGCATTTTGACAACCCTCCCTACTATCAGAGGAACTATGACAAAGAGAAATATGGTCATACCTTCTTAATTTGTGGCAATCCGTACGTGCCGTCACGGCTACACAACATAAGTTCACAGTGAAGGAACTCGAATGCTGTCGTGAAGTGTTTGAAAATTTGGAAACTGAACCGCTGTCTCTGGAGTAGAACAACTGATGCCATGTCATCGGTGGAATCCTTGTGCCACTGGACTGATCGATCCTTCACACAGCTGGAATGAATGAAGAAATGCTGGCTCAGAATTGCAATCACATGTCCACATAACCAGTCAAGACACTGTAGAGCTAACGGGCCTAGACACTGGTGGGTAGAGCTAACAGGCCTAGACACTGCAGAGGTAATGGGCCTAGACAGTGCAGCGCTGATGGGCCTAGACACTGTAGAGCTAACGGGCCTAGACACTGCACAGCTAATGGGCCTAGACACTTTACAGGTAATGGGCCCAGACAGTGCAGAGCTACCAGCTTCGACACGGCAGAGCTAACGGGCCTAGACACTGTGGAGCTAACGGGCCTAGATTCTGTAGAGGTAATGGGCCTAGACAGTGCAATGCTGATGGGCCTAGTCACTGCAGAGCGTACGGGCCCAGACACTGCAGAGCTAACGGCCTAGACACAGTGGAGATTTGATCAGGAACAGGTAGGGATGATATGAGTGGACATTACAGAAAGATACCATTAGATCTACCAAATACCATCTTACTTACCCATTTTCAATCAAGACATGTTTCTTCTCGTCTTTCCGGGACCGTGCTGACCGCGATAACCAACACGTATGGATCATCACACGGAGGCGTGTATCAGCGGTAAGGTCAGCCTCGATGAAGATTCGTTCCCCTTCGCGAACGGACAACGGGTACATATACAACAGGCGACGGAAGTTGCTGTCACCGTAGAGCTGCAGACGGAATTCCTGCTTGTCATCGTCGTCGTCGTACTGCCGTGGTGGGAACTGGTGTTGTTGTGGGCGAAACTGGAAAGACAATACAAGTGTAGTCCTGGGACCCCGTTAACACATCACATCTCCTTACTTCACCTCCAGGGATTCAGACAATCGAAATGCTTTTGATAATTCAGCCTCAAAAACAACACAGCAGCATAAAATAGAAATAGCTTACACTGTTAATGGTCTGTTTCTTTGTCTGTCCTTTATCTGACTTGGGGTAGTCACACTTGAACTGTTGTGAGATGTGATCGTCGTAGAGGTCCTCGTCATCAAGGTGGGTGTCATCCGACATCATCTTATCACCCGATGCCTCGTCGTCTTGATAGGAGGCGCTGCCTGTCTCGGCGGGGGTGTCGTCCTGGGGAAGTTTGGAGATGACGACCTAGGGAGGAATATAAAGTTGTAGAGTAATGATCGGGCAACATCAAGATGGCATTATCGAAGTCGCCAGCTTGTTCAGAACCAGGGAACAAAGGAAAACCGGAATGGTAGTGTGCCATCTTAGCAAATGTGCCCATGCAGCAATGACTCGATTACCATACGACTAAAACAAGACGTACCGAGTTGATGAATTCCACTCGACTGCCGACCTCCGCTCGACGCGTGTTACAACCGTGCAGCATTGTGTTCAGGATGTAGTGCGTGTTATTCTCACTCGCCGAACAACGCTTGTCGGCCAACGTTAAATGTGCTCGTTTTACGCCATAATCCTGGAAAATAATCGTCATCATTCCAAGTTTTATGGAAATTTTGGTACGTCAGGACTTCCCCAAAATAGGTGGCGCTAACTACCTAACCAACTGAAAGGCGTTGCTTCATATGAAGCCTACTGGAAGCGTGGGTGAACAATAGCTGGTGCACTCCTTACAAATGATCAGGACTACTACTGCTGCCTGCCACATTCAGTGATCGGCTCTTGGGGCTAGAAACAAGGTTAAGAACAGGAAGCTGAGTTGAATACCCTGCCCATATCCGAGGAAGTCATCCTACGTCTTACCTGTATGATTGCCTTGGCAACCGTCACTTTCATCCCCGACTCAAAACATGTCACCTTCATCGACTTCTTCAAAGCCGACTCGGTTTCATCTGGATTCAAGAACGGCGACCGCTGCCGGTTGAACCGGTTAGTTCTGTTTTTGTCGTTAGGGGGAGCTGGAGAAAAAGAGGAAGATAATTTTGACTATGTTGTCATTTTCATGCTAGCTTAGACCGAGTCCTGGGCCCCACAGCTGGATGCATAGCTTATGAATCCTCTACAAGACCATCCTCTCAGTGCGGTGGTATACTTCAGCTGAATTACGGCAGATTGGCATCTGCTTACCTGTATCATCAAGCCTGATGCTGATTCTGTTCGCCAGGCTGACCTCCGTGTACGACCGCGGCAGGCCAAAGCGGTCCTTTATTGAGTTGACTAGTGGCACCCCCTGTAAGGTGATGACCTCCTGCCTGACGGTCACGGCCATCGACGTCACTCCAGTCATGTTGATTGAGTCATTACTCTACAAAACGATGAAACGAGAGCAATGAATGAACAGGGAATCATTTGTGACCCGTCGCCACGAAACGACAGTTTGAAACCAACGTTTTGTCAATTTCAGTAGGCCTAGGCATATTGTCTGTCTTATGTTAAATCTGAGTGATTACTGTAAACCGTGAAATTTTCGCGTGCGTTTTATTTTCGCGATTTTCGCGTTCAAGGGTCAAAACGCGAACATAAATCGCGCGAAAATTACTCTTCTTATTATTCTTTTGAAGCTGAAGGGTTCCAATCGCGAATATTTTTTCTTCGCGAATTCGTAGATCACCAAAATCGCGAACATTTAGCGTCGCGAAAATATCACGGTTTACAGTACATTTCTTCCTTTATCTCCTGGAGTTATTTTGGTTCATTCTGGTTCACATCTTGTGCGACTTAATACCTGATTTGATGTGACGGGTCACAAATACCACATTATCTTTAAGGTTCCCGATAACTTGCAAGACGTACCAAAACATCAATCTTTCCCTGCAGATTACGAGTGTTAATTTTCCATATGATGTTCCCTGATCGCCGTGCCAACAAGATCAGGACAACATCCTTGGTCAATGTTGTGTCAGGGTCCTGAGGTGAGAGGTCAACGTTGATGTCCCTGGATTTGCCAAACCGGTCAACAGTGGGTGAATGGACCTCAATGATGTGAATCTCCCTGTAATGAGAAGATAGAGTATAAAGTGTACTTATGATGATATCAACTTTGATACCAAATTGGTTCCCTGGTAGAGTAGCAGTACTCCAGGGGGAGTTGACTAAAGCTGTGTCTCTGGCACAGACAT
Organism: Notospermus geniculatus; assembly: GCA_002633025.1. Lineage (NCBI taxonomy): Eukaryota > Metazoa > Nemertea > Pilidiophora > Heteronemertea > Lineidae > Notospermus > Notospermus geniculatus. Next base: position 227,794 of record NMRB01000508.1, read on the forward strand.
CCCTTGATTCAAAGGCCCACATGACCATCTGACTATAACATGCCACTCTACAAAGTCATCCCATCAGGGGATGTTAGGCGGGGCGGAGCCATTAGATGAGGGAACTCGCCAAGAGGAGCAGCCAAACTGGGACCCCCAACAAGAGGTCAAACTCCAGGTAACGTAAGTCTCTATCTCTATTCTACACATCGTCCCAGATGATTTTGTAGCTGAAGTGCTGAAAAGGAGCTGCAAAACGTGGAATAAAACCAGCCAATGGGTCCACTGTTATAGTGTCAAAGATCTTCCCTGTAAACCAAACTGCAATACATACAATTCAATACAGTGGAACCTCTCTATTAAGGACACCTTCGGGACTGGGCGTTGCTGTCCTTAATTAAGAGGTGTCCTGATTACAGAGGTCAAAATGGACAGAAGTGACCAGTTTGGGACTGAACTTTGGTGTCCTTAATAGGGATGTGTCCTCCTGGCAGAGGTGTCCGTAAAGAAAGGTTCCCCTCAGTGTAGTTCTATGATTACAAGTGGTAATATCATTCTGCACTTAAAGTACATAGCCATTACAATGTCATGATCTTAGCCATTATACAAGAGTCATTCTTGCGTGAGATTATTAATTCGGACAACCCGGCTCGGTAAATAACTCTCAAGAATAAAGTGAAAAGGCACTGATGAGTAGCAAGACACAATCAACATGCAGAATTTGAGTTAGAATGAACTGAAACACATTCGGTGGTCATGACTCTGACATGTATTGCAAGTAAAACACACTGAACATCAACATTTGAGCCAAAATCAGTAGGTTGTCTGTTGCTAGCGCCACCTGTGGTGAAGTGACCACACTGATATGAGCCTAATAGCTAACTGCCTATATGGTTCCTTTAATTTGGCAAGAACCTCAGTCTTCTTGGATTCTGCAACTGTGAGTGAGAGTGATAACTCGCATCCGATACAATGTTTAGTTCCTGACAAGGTCAACAGAGGGCGACACTAGCATCAGATAATGACAGCGATGTATTCGTGAAAAACAGATGATGATATGAATAATGAGATGGATGGCCTCGAATCATGGAACGACCCGCCGCCCGAGGATCAAACAGAGTGGGTTCAAGCTGATAAACATTTCAATCATGATTATTATTACCATAAATAGTGAAGACTTTATTAGCATATTTCATAAAACCAATGACCTTGTTTCATTTTTGGTTTGAAAACAGTTGTATAATTTGGCATCATTTTGTGACAACTCTTCCTCTGAAACAATTCTGGTCCCATAAAGAGATTGCATGATCATCTGTTGTTACTGTCGGGTTCCCTACCAAAAAACCAACAATTATACGACAAATTTTCCTGCCACGATTTGTGTTCGATTTTTCCATCAGGGCCGAAGCCACAGCATTATTGTCCCTGGTAAGTACGGAAGAGGCCATCTCAAGCTACCCATATTCCTCACTTGGATGGGGTGTTTTACTTGCCCTCGTAAAGGCACGAGGTACCAGGCACCGCAACTTACTGTCCCGTGCGAAGGATATGAAGAGCAAGGGATGATTTATCCCATATGGCCTGGGCGGGATTCGAACCCGGGACCTGCAAGTCACGATGTGATGACCATGAAAGTTCTACCGCCCCCCCCCCATCCTGTAAATCACAACATACACTCTCAGCCTACCAATCATAACTAAGGAATTTTTATGCCATTTTCTAACATTTCATTTGTATCGTCGCAATATCCTTCAAAAATACACAAAAAAGAGCCCAACAATGGCAAAACATGGTACAAAAACGTCTGGCCAAACAATAGAGACACACATCGGATATTCTGGATGATGTCGGCGGTTTATTCAGCGGTGATCGGAGAACAATCTGGCAGATGTCGGGGTAAAGAACTCACTCGGGCGTGAAAACCAACATCAACGGTTTTTTCTCGCGATAATCTGCTCACTTTTGAAGTCGGTGAGGGACATGTGACAACTCTTGTGT
>NMRB01000508.1:234153-245561 GCA_002633025.1 Notospermus geniculatus
CCTAGTCAAGAAAGTGAAACGCGTTTTATTTCACAAAGTGAGCCAAGTCAAAGAAGGTTCGTTCATATGAATCCTGATTAGATACATTTTATTCCACCATTTTTTTCACACTGGATATTCTGCCTGGTTTTCTAACAGAGGATTATCTGAGCTGCCAACTTTAGTCAGTTAGTTTTTTTTAAACGACGAGGTTATGTTGCCATGAGGGCATTTGTTTCTCACTTGATTCTGCAAGAAAAAGTTCTTCCGCAGTTTAGTGTTTTTTTTTAGATTTATAAGTATGTGTATTAGATTTTCCCATCAGCACCGAAGCCATAGCATTATTGGCCGTGGTAAGTACGGAAGAGGCCATCTCAAGCTACTCATGTTCCTCACTTGGATGGGGTCTTTTACTTGCCCTTGTGAAGGCACAAGGTACAACAAGGCACCACAGCTTACTGTCCCGTGCAACGGACTGAAGAGCCAGGGATGATTAATCCCATATGGCGCGGGATTCGAACCCGGGACCTGCCGCTTGCTACATGTAAGCAAGACATAACCCCTCCGCTTTCAATGTTTGTTCCCGAGCAGTTCAGTGTGATCGCCAACGACGTAAATGTCAAAATAACACAGCCGTACGTATCTTCCAACAACCTTCAGCTGTGAAAGAAACCAAGTATTTTTCTCATCATTTTATAAACTACAGAAATTAATCTGGACAAAAACGCAATCTGTAAATTGCACCAGGGCTATTTGATACATTTATCACTAATGAAATAATAGAACTTTGTAAACAACTTTTTTATGGTTTCTATCAACGTGAAGGATGCAGATGTAGATTATACACTAGGTACTGTATGCCAGAGGGAACCCTGTCCGAGTGGAATAGGCCTACTTGACATGAGTAATGAAGGAGAGCACGAGAAATTAGTCTAGATCGGCAAAACGTGATGACTGGCAGAAAGAGACGAAACAGACGGCAAAAGGTTGGCAGTATTTCTGACAGGAACCGTTCACCAGGTGGAGCCAGCATCATCTAGGCCTACAAATAATAGAATGAACTGTTTCAAGTAGTACCTGTTCCTTGAAGTTACGGTTTCATGTATCCTTGAGGAGTTATCTTTGATACATGCAGCCTGGTGGTTATCACGTCCGTTTATCAAGCGGCAGGTCCCGGGTTCGAATCCCGTGCCATGACAGCCTAGTGGTTATCATGTCTGTTTAGCAAGCAGCAGGTCCCGGGTTTGAATCCCGGGCCATGACAGCCTAGTGGTTATCACGTCCGTTTATCAAGCGGCGGGTCCCGGGTTCGAATCCTGGGCCATATGGGATTAATCATCCCTGGCTCTTCACGTCCATCGCATGGGACAGTAAGCCATGGTGCCTCTTGTGCTTTTTGCAAGGGCAAGTAAAAGACCCCATCCAAGTGAGGAACATGAGTAGCTTGAGATGGCCTCTTCCATACTTACCAGGGCCAATAATGCTATGGCTTCGGCCCTGATGGAAAAATCTAATACAAATACAAATACATTAAACTCACCCAGTCTATGCAGCTAATAACGCTGTATTTGGCGATCAACTCACGATTCAATATGTTTTTTATGTATTCCTTGGGGTTATAGTTATCAATGACAACAGATGACCAAACGTTGGTCACAGTTTCTACCTTAGGATGGGGTTCAATTTGGGTGGCGTGGCCTACTCGGCCCTCAGACAAAATGTCATGCCAGGGCAGCATCAGCAATTTACGCTCCGCTCTTTCACAGTGTGCTGCCTCGGGATTATAGGTCATGCCCCTCGGGAAGAATTTTCAAGGACCTGCACTGGAAGCATGGGGGGGGGGCAGGATTCTACCTTCGTCCAAAGGAGGGTATGAGATGAAGTGAAACTGCTTCACCCCTCAACGACGGTTAAACGCATCCTTATACCCTGCAGGATTCTCGAGCACGGAATATGCTAATGCCCTTCTCAAGGTCACGACGCAGTAAGATCCCGTCAGATGAAGCTGTCATTTTTCACAAAATCAATGTTGCCATGGTAGCGCTACCATGTGATCAGATCTGCCAAGGTTGTAGCAAGCGTGCCTCAACCCAACCCTACGCTGATAGAACAGGGCTTCGCGGCATGGAGGGGACGAAATCAGCGCGATTGAAGACAAAGCAACGGCAATTTGTCGTGGCGGTTTAGCGCCATTCAGTGTGTCGCGTAAATGAAGATACGTATGTCAAGATTTGATGCCCTTCGTTCATCGTGATACGAGTAAGTCAATTGTGACCCTGAGAACCTCATCGTAGAAGGGTATTTACAATCTCAATCATTCCATTAGCACCAAGACATGCGTGCCTATGGCATCACTGGTTACTAAGCCTCAACCATAACGGCACATTCAACGTCACTCTCTCCGCCATAGTGCTATCCCGAGGGGATCTCTGGATCAACCTCTGTCACCACAAACTCCACACAATAACATCTTCTCTACAATCCTGAGGTGGAGAACCAACGACAAAGCACCTTCATTTCTCACCAACATTCTGCACTATTTTCATCATATTCTGACCATTTTTATGATTTTTCTCTGCATTTTTAGCTGCGAGGCTTTTTCTGCGTGTTATTATGAGGCTGAAGGCAGCAGCCATGACTGATACAGGAGGAGATGGTTCCTCTATTTTGACCCAATTAGGAAATCACATTTAAGGATTTAGCAGCCAGTATGATCTGATTTTGTATTTTTTCCGTCAGGGCAAAAATAACATGCTGCTGCTGTGGTGGTTCTAACTAGAGAGAGCTGTTGTTGTTGTATTTGATTTTTCCATCAGGGCTGAAGCCATAGCATTATTGGCCCTTGTAATTATGGAACAGGCCATCTCAAGCTACTCATGTTCCTCACTTGGAGGGGTCTTTTACTTGTCACTGCAAAGGCACAAGGTACAAGGCACCACGGTTTACTGTCCCTGCGACGGACTGAAGAGCCAGGGATGGTTTATCCCCTATGGCCTGGGATTTGAACCCGGGACCTGCCGCTTAGGCCATACCAATTTGATTGTTAGTTTAACGGATTTCCCTCTACCCCAAATTGCCAAAATGAAATAAAATTTTTTTATTTCACCCGCATCTCCAATTCACAGTTTTCAGTTAAAAAAATACTTTTTTTGTGCCCGCACCACTCAATCACCCTCAGTGAAAAAATAAAAATAAAAATACCATTTTTTTTGCTTGGAAAACATGCGTAAGTGTCTCTCAAGTCGCGAACGCTGGGCGGAACACATGCCTCACAGCGCCCGGTAATCTGGGATTCCGTAATGTGAACTGGTGGTAACCCTGTAGATCAATGGCCGATGAAGAGACGGGTAATGTTGTCATTCAAACAATGCTGATGTGCATCACAGTGAAGTTTATCAGTTCAACTCCTTCATTTTATTTTTATTTTTTTTTCGCCAGCAGCATGCCACTTTTGATGAAAAAGATCCGTTAAACTAACAATCAAATTGGTATGGCCTTATGAAGCGGATGTGATAACCACTCGGCTATCAAGGCTCCCCGACTCACCAACAGTGAGGGAGTCAGCAGCCAAACAAGAAGAGGAATGCGTGGGACGGGAAAATAAAAGACACATTCCCGAAGTACAAATGTTTCCGCGAATACCGCTATAAATACGATTGCCCACAATCTGTGATATGACACCGATGTCGAAAAAACTCCCAGGATGCCTTTTTGCGCATTATCTATCGACTCGTATTTCTGTTTACAGAACTGCTCAAGGACAATTTTTCAGTGGAAAGTTTTTTTCTTTGTTCCATGAAATGCCTGGCATCGATTTCATCAATTTTGTAATTCACTAGCTCATGTTTCGATTTTTCAAAACAACAATACTTTTTGTATAAATATTTTCAAAAGGAAAATAATGAATCTATTGTGAATTAAATGTGACCTCAGTGAATCTGTTAACACAGAAAGGCCTGGCCTCAGATTTCATGTCAAGCTGGAGGAAACCAGTGCACCCGGAGGAACCTATGCTGCCGAAGAGTGTCGCCCTCTATAGAAGTTCTTCACCGATGTCACATGGTCACATGACTGCAAAGAAACGGCCGTCAAATGGCCGGCGATGACGTCAAAACTGTCACAACATGACAAATTGATGTCAGGATCTGTGTGTTGACGTTGTGTTCATGCCGTGACGTCGTTTGACATTTTGGCGGCCAATATGGCGGCATCATGTCGTCATGGAAATCTGAAGAACCTCTACAGCACATGAAAACAAGAACCTATAATAAAAGATGAATAAACAACATAATCGTAATTTTGAATACTTCGAATATTCTATGCAGGATTTTTTGTGTAGGTTTTGTAAGACGAAGTACAAAGAATGGGATGAAATGATGTCAGTGGGTTCTCTTACAGGACATGGCCCCAAAAGATAAGTTATAATATACAAACATCACGTCACAAGTTATATTTCAATAGATTAAAATGGAATAAATGACCAAATTAAACTATTATCGGTCATTATCACAAACAGTACCATTTTTATTAATTAATATAAAGCACTTATACGGCGTCAACACTTGATGATTTTGTAAGGTTTTATAACGCAAGCAGACGACATTAATTTTGAGCAGAAGAAAGAGATATAAGGATAATGACCATTGTCTTCTAATGCAGTCATTACGTCTCAATTACAATAGGAGAGATTCAACGAGGGTCAGAAGTCCTTTTAACACAATAGCTCCAAAAAGTACAACATGAAATGTGGCGTCGCTAAAATTGATTTGTCTCTAAAAGTTTTATGAAGGGGAAGAGAGGCGCACAAGGCCGAATTTGATGGCCTTGGGAACTGAACACAGAGGGTAGCAGATCCTTTCATCATTGGACTTTGGTCTCGCTCCTCTTCGCTCGCAGGGTATAAAGAGGAGCGAGACCAAAACCCTGCGATGGAAGGATGAGGACAGCAAGGACCTTATTGGCTTGCCCGTGGTATGGTATTTGGTTAATTCATTTTGTAGGAGGAAACAGGATCATCCAGAGAAATTTGCTTTATACTGCAGTGCAGTCTCAAAGCACTTCACATTCACGTCATTACCAAACCGGTTTTCTCGGAAATATCATGTATACGAGAGCTACGAGAGAAAGTACACATAGCCGGTGATACTGCGATCAACAGACATCATAGTCATAATCATTGCTATCAGAAATAATGAACACACGACTCAAATTGTGATTGCGTCTGAAACGGGAAAGATGATTGGATGTGGCAGAACGTAGCGTGGGAATATTATTTTACTTGGAGACACATAACTTCCGAGTAAAATCTTGCCAAGGCCTCCTGCCAGATCATGCTACAAAATAACAAGATTTTCTCAGAATTGTGAGGTATTATATTCATTTTTTGTGGCAACAATTTTTAGCCCTTTGCCCTTTGTTCAAAACCACGTGAAATTTGACTCATCTAAAACTCATCTCACCCATGACATAGTGACCCGCTGTCAGATCTTGGGAGTCGGTGGTAATTGAAAACAATGATTAAGTCTGACACCCATCTTTAGCTCTCAGCATGAGGTAACTTCGCACAACACAACAAACTTTAATCTATCGGTGATGTTCATTGGCTGATTCATAGTTGTTAAAGTACAATTCATTGGCTGATGGCAGTAAGTTGTGACAATAGGTCGCTGATAATTGGTGGGGATGCCAATAGGAGCTGTCAGTGAATTGACCAATAGGTGTCACTACGGTCCAATTAAATGCATAATAGCGGACCCATTCATTCTTGATCGAACACCAATCCCGTGGATTTTCCTGTGTATTGGTCCACTAGAACTTTGCTGCCATCTTTCAGCAATACGCGCGGTTGACTGCTCCTATTGGCTGATGCACAGCTGGTAGTATGAATGCTCATTGGTTGATGCCTAACAGGAAGTGATGCTGATGGCCAATGCAAAGTTAGTGGGGATGCTCATTGGCTGTTGATGGTCACTGGTTTATGCCAAACATTTACATGTATAGGACACAGTTCTTTTAGTCAGCAAAGGACATAAGCTCATTTTAAGGTAGTCACAATGATTGGGGCCCTCATTTACAAGGAAACTTCCTTACCTTCTTCCCAAAGGGACGTTACTCGGTACCGCACACCCCTGAACAAGCTTCTGGCGGTGGATCATAGCCAGTTGGATTGTTGCCGTATGAAAGTTGCTCTCGATTCGGCAATCTGATGGCAGAGACGAATCTGGAAAGAAACCATCGATGAGGGTTACCTATTAGGCCCTAAAATATCCTGCTTGTTGCGTTAAAATTATTCCTCCGTATCTGGACTGAAGGAGAGAACTAGGTTTACGTGTACGATGCACTCTTTTGCTGCAATTGTTGTTACTATATGTGTGGCGGTCCAGGAAAACCCGGCGGTTGTCGCATTTTAGGAAAGTGTTAATGGCCTTGCTGAACCCGCACATTTCAATAGATGACATGTATTACGTAACAGGTAAACAGTAGCTAGGCCTAGTAGATCAATGCACAGGCAATCTGACAGCCCTTGTTGATCAGTCAGCGACATCCGCTGGGTTTTCCTAGACCGCCACACATATTGAGACAATCACTTCACCGTTCCACTTACCAATGCCGACACGTTTGACGATACTGTTTGCTTCTCTGACCTGAGCGAATGACGTCACCGCGTGGAACTTCTGATCCACCCAATCAAAAAGCAGCTGGTCATTCTCCGGCATCTGGTCGATCTTCCGACGTTTGATGTTGATCTTCGTAAAATTCTCCAACCTCGACCGGGACGAAATCTAGAAAGAAATGGATCGAGGTTGATCAGCATTCACATTTTCATCCAACAACAGAACAAATATCAGATTTTTACAAACATGGACACCTGGGAAAAAAAACCAAAGTAGGAAAGTCCTGAAAAAAATTTTCTCCACCTCTCGCAGCAGGAAATGGCTAAAGTTTAGAATCCCCGATCGGAAGTGACGTTACTCCATGGCACACAATGGAAATCCTATTGTACAATGCAGCTTATTCCGTCAATCGATGACCTTTTTTTGGGCACTGATCGGGGATTCTAAACTCGTTCCCAGGAAATGCCAATTCTTCAACTTTTGTATATTTCAAGATAGATTTGACCTGATGTACAGCCTGTCTGTCTGAGATCAAGTTTGAAGACTCTAGGTCATAAGTTGCAAATCAAGTCATCATGATATCTTGGCCAAGATGAAAAGCGTGCCGAAAGTTTAGTCAAATGGGTTTTGACACAACCAATCCTAAAAACATGCATACATGATTTTTTTTCTCTCCTGCAGCAGGAAATGACCATGCAACCTTCAACTTTGTAGGGGAGACCGGGGCTGGTTGTAACACTTTTTCTTTTGAGGTCGATTACTTCCTAATTACAGGAGGTATTTATAACCTGCTTGGTCTTTGCTGCAGACGGAATTCCTGCTTGTCATCGTCGTCGTCGTACTGCCGTGGTGGGAACTGGTGTTGTTGTGGGCGAAACTGGAAAGACAATACACGTGTAGTCCTGGGACCCCGTTAACACATCACATCTCCTTACTTCACCTCCAAGGATTCAGACAATCGAAATGCTTTTGATAATTCAGCCTCAAAAACAACACAGAAGCATAAAATAGAAATAACTTACACTGTTAATGGTCTGTTTCTTTGTCTGTCCTTTATCCGACTTGGGGTAGTCACACTTGAACTGTTGTGAGATGTGATCGTCGTAGAGGTCCTCGTCATCAAGGTGGGTGTCATCCGACATCATCTTATCACCCGATGCCTCGTCATCTTGATAGGAGGCGCTGCCTGTCTCGGCGGGGGTGTCGTCCTGGGGAAGTTTGGAGATGACAACCTAGAGAGGAATATAAAGTTGGAGAGTAATGATCGGGGATCGGGCAACATCAAGCTGGCATTATCGAAGTTGCCAGGGGAACAAAGAAGAACCAGTATGGTAGTGTGCCATCTTAGCAAATGTGCCCACGCAGCAATGACTCGATTACCATACGACTAAAACAAGACGTACCGAGTTGATGAATTCCACTCGACTGCCGACCTCCGCTCGACGCGTGTTACAACCGTGCAGCATCGTGTTCAGGATGTAGTGCGTGTTATTCTCGCTCGCCGAACAACGCTTGTCGGCCAACGTTAGATGTGCTCGTTTTACACCATAATCCTGGAAAATAATCGTCATCATTCTGAGTTTTATGGAAATTGTGGTACGTCAGGAATTTCCCCCAAATAGGTGGCGCTAACTACCCAACTACAATGTAACTGAAAGGCCTTGCTTCACATGATGCCTATTCTTGGGAGCATACTTTAATTTCTTCTCGACCGTGTACAGGAAACGTTTAAAAAGAACGCTGTGGGTGTGAACAATATCTGGCACATGTGAACACACTCCCTGAAATAATCAGGACAACTGCTGCCTGCCACATCGAGTGATCTGCTCTTGGGGCTAGAAACAAGGTTTAGAACAGGAAGCTGAGGTGAATACCGCTGCCCGCATCCGAGGAATCCCTCCCATTACATCTTACCAAGTTGAATACCGCTGCCCGCATCCGAGGAAGTCCTCCCATTATGTCTTACCTGTATGATTGCCTTGGCAACCGTCACTTTCATCCCCGACTCAAAACATGTCACCTTCATCGACTTCTTCAAAGCCGACTCGGTTTCATCCGGATTCAAGAACGGCGACCGCTGCCGGTTGAACCGGTTAGTTCTGTTTTTGTCATTAGGGGGAGCTGGAGAAAAAGAGGAGATAATTTTGACTATGTTGTAATTTTCATGCTATCAGACCAAGTCCTGGGTCCAGGGCTGGATGCATGGCCCGTGAAATCTCTACAAGACTATCCTCTCAGTGCTGTGGTATACTTCAGCTGAATTACGGTGGATTTATCAAGCATCTGCTTACCTGTATCATCAAGCCTGATGCTGATTCTGTTCGCCAGGCTGACCTCCGTGTACGACCGCGGCAGGCCAAAGCGGTCCTTTATTGAGTTGACTAGTGGCACCCCCTGTAAGGTGATGACCTCCTGCCTGACGGTCACGGCCATCGAAGTCACTCCAGTCATGTTGATCGAGTCATTACTCTACAAAACGATGAAACGAGAGCAATGAATGAACAGGGAATCACTTGTGACCCGTCGCCACGAAACGACAGTTTGAGACCAACGTTTTGTCAATTTCAGTAGGCCTAGGCGTATTATCTCACATCTGTCTTATGTTAAATCTGAGTGGTAACATTTCTTCCTTTATCTCCTGGAGTTATTTTGGTTCATCCTGGTTCACATCTTGTGCGACTTAAGACCTGATTTGATGTGACGGGTCACAAATACCACATTATCTTTAAGGTTCCCGATAACTTGCAAGACGTACCAAAACATCAATCTTTCCCTGCAGATTACGAGTGTTGATTTTCCAGATGATGTTGCCTGATCGCCGTGCCAACAAGATCAGGACGACATCCTTGGTCAATGTTGTGTCAGGGTCCTGAGGTGAGAGGTCAACGTTGATGTCCCTGGATTTGCCAAACCGGTCAACAGTGGGTGAATGGACCTCAATGATGTGAATCTCCCTGTAATGAGAAGATAGAGTATAAAGTATACTTATGATGATATCAATTTTGATGCCAAATTGGTTCCCTGGTAGAGTAGCAGTACTCCAGGGCGAGTTGACCAAAGCTGTGTCTCAGGAGCAGCCATCCCTCGCATCGCAGGCCCACACGACCAAGGTCATCAGTCTCCATGGGGAATGTGAAGGGGGGGTGCAGTGTTTCCGCCAGAGGGGGGATGTCCCCCCCCATAAACAGTCAAAATTTGTGTTTTTGACCAGGAATTTTGTCAAATTTTCACTTTGTCCCCCCTTTAAAAAATTCCTGGCAGAAACACTGCGGGTGAGAAGCAGCCGAACTGGGACTCCCAACAAGACGTCAAATTCCGTGTAACGCAAGTCTCTATATCCTACACATCATCCAAGATGATTTTGTAGCCAAAGTGCTGAACAGGAGCTGGAAAAAGTGGAATAAAACCAGCCAATGGGTCGGATAATGTGTCAAAGATCTTCGCTGTAAACCAAACTGCAATACATACAATTTAATACAGTGGAACCTCTCTATTAAGGACACCTTCGGGACTGGGCGCTGGTGTCCTTAATTAAGAGGTGTCCTGATTACAGAGGTCAAAATGGACAGAAATGACCAGTTTCAGACTGAACTTCGGTGTCCTTAATAGGGATGTGTCCTCCTGGCAGAGGTGTCCGTAAAGAAAGGTTCCCCTCAGTGTAGTTCTATGATTACAAGTAGTAATATCATTCTGCACTTAAAGTACATAGCCATTACAATATTACGATCTTAGCCATTATTCAAGAGTCATTCGTGCGTGAGATTATTAATTCGGACAACCCGGCTCGGTAAATAACTCTCAAGAATAAAGTGAAAAGGCACTGATGAGTAGCAAGACACAATCAACATGCAGAATTTGAGTCAGAATGAACTGAAACACATTTGGTGGTCATGACTCTGACATGTATTACAAGTAAAATACACTAAACATCAACGTTTGAGCCAAAATCCGTAGGTTGTCAGTTGCTAGCGCCACCTGTGATGAAGTGACTGCACTGATATAAACCTAACAGCTAGCTGCCTATATGGTTCCTTTAATTTGGCAAGAACCTCAGTCTTCATGGATTCTGCAACTGTGAGTGAGAGTGATAACTTGCATCTGACACAATGTTTAGTTCCTGACAAGGTCAACAGAGGGCCACACTAGCATCCGATAATGACAGCGATGTATTCGTGAAAAACAGATGATGATATGAATAATGAGATGGATGGCCTCGAATCATGGAACGACCCGCCGCCCAAGGATCAAACAGAGTGGGTTCAAGCTGATAAACATTTCAATCATGATTATTATTACCATAAATAGTGAAGACTTTATTAGCATATTTCATAAAACCAATGACCTTGTTTCATTTTTGTTTTGAAAACAGTTGTATAATTTGGCATCATTTTGTGACAACTCTTCCTCTGAAACAATTCCGGTCCCATAAAGAGATTGCATGATCATCTGTTGTTACTTTGGGTTCCCTACCAACAAAACCTACAATTATAAGACAAATTTGCCGGCCATGATTTGTGTTCGATTTTTCCATCAGGGCCGAAGCCATAGCATTATTGGCCCTGGTAAGTACAGAAGAGGCCATCTCAAGCTACTCATGTTCCTCACTTGGATGGGGTCTTTTACTTGCCCTTGCAAAGGCCAAGGTACAAGGCACCACGGTTTACTGTCCCATGCGAAGGATGTGAAGAGCCAGGGATGATTTATCCCATATGGCCCGGGCGGGATTCGAACCCGGGACCTGCAGTTAAGTGGACATGATAACCACTAGGCTATCAAGTGACGATGTGATGACCATGAAAATTCTACCCCCCCCCC
>NMRB01000508.1:245767-263305 GCA_002633025.1 Notospermus geniculatus
TCGCATGGGACAGTAAGCCATGGTGCCTTGTGCTGTACCTTGTGCCTTTGCAAAGGCAAGTAAAAGACCCCATCCAAGTGAGGAACATGAGTAGCTTGAGATGGCCTCTTCCATACTTACCAGGGCCAATAATGCTATGGCTTCGGCCCTGATGGAAAAATCTAATACAAATACAAATACATTAAACTCACCCAGTCTATGCAGCTAATAACGCTGTATTTGGCGATCAACTCACGATTCAATATGTTTTTTATGTATTCCTTGGGGTTATAGTTATCAATGACAACAGATGACCAAACGTTGGTCACAGTTTCTACCTTAGGATGGGGTTCAATTTGGGTGGCGTGGCCTACTCGGCCCTCAGACAAAATGTCATGCCAGGGCAGCATCAGCAATTTACGCTCCGCTCTTTCACAGTGTGCTGCCTCGGGATTATAGGTCATGCCCCTCGGGAAGAATTTTCAAGGACCTGCACTGGAAGCATGGGGGGGGGGCAGGATTCTACCTTCGTCCAAAGGAGGGTATGAGATGAAGTGAAACTGCTTCACCCCTCAACGACGGTTAAACGCATCCTTATACCCTGCAGGATTCTCGAGCACGGAATATGCTAATGCCCTTCTCAAGGTCACGACGCAGTAAGATCCCGTCAGATGAAGCTGTCATTTTTCACAAAATCAATGTTGCCATGGTAGCGCTACCATGTGATCAGATCTGCCAAGGTTGTAGCAAGCGTGCCTCAACCCAACCCTACGCTGAGAACAGGGCTTCGCGGCATGGAGGGGACGAAATCAGCGCGATTGAAGACAAAGCAACGGCAATTTGTCGTGGCGGTTTAGCGCCATTCAGTATGTCACGTAAATGAAGATACGTATGTCAAGATTTGATGCCCTTCGTTCATCGTGATACGAGTAAGTCAATTGTGACCCTGAGAACCTCATCGTAGAAGGGTATTTACGATCTCAATCATTCCATTAGCACCAAGACATGCGTGCCTATGGCATCATTGGTTACTAAGCCTCATCCATAACGGCACATTCAACGTCACTCTCTCCGCCATAGTGCTATCCCGAGGGGATCTCTGGATCAACCTCCATCACCACGAACTCCACACAATAACATCTTCTCTACAATCCTGAGGTGGAGAACCAACGACAAAGCACTTTCATTTTTCACCCACATTCTGCACTACTTTCATCATATTCCGAGCATTTTAATAATTTTTCTCCGCCTTTTTAGCTGCGAGGCTTTTTCTGCGTGTTATTGTGAGGCTGAAGGCAGCAGCCATGATGGATACAGGAGATGGTTCCTCTACTTTGACTCAGTTTCGAAATCACATTTAAGGATTTAGCTGCCAGTGAGATTTGTATTTGTATTGTATTTTTTCCATCAGGGCCGAAGCCATAGCATTATTGGCCCTGGTAAGTATAGAAGAGGCCATCTCAAGCTACTCATGTTCCTCACTTGATGGGGTCTTTTACTTGCCACTGCAAAGGCACAGGGTACAAGGCATCACGGCTTACTGTCCCATGCGACTGGCTGAAGAGTCAGGGATGGTTTATCCCATATGGCTGGGGTTTCGAACCCGGGACCTGCCGCTTATGAAGCGGATGTGATAACCACTCGGCTATCAAGGCTCTCCGACTAGCCAACAGTGAGGGAGTCAGCAGCCAAACAATAAGAGGCATGCGTGGGACGGGAAAATAAAGACACATTCCCGAAGTACAAATGTTTCCGCGAATACCGCTATAAATACGATTGCCCACAATCTGTGATATGACACCGACGTCGAAAAAACTCCCAGGATGCCTTTTTGCGCATTATCTATCGACTCGTATTTCTGTTTACAGAACTGCTCAAGGACAATTTTTCAGTGGAAAGTTTTTTTCTTTGTTCCATGAAACGCCTGGCATCGATTTCATCAATTTTATAATTTACCAGCTCATGTTTCGATTTTTCAAAATAACAATACTTTTTGTATAAATATTTTCAAAAGGAAAATAATTAATCTATTGCGACTTAAACGTGACCTCAGTGAATCGGGTAACACAGAAAGGCCTGACCTTCGAATCTTATGTCAAGCAGGAGAAAACCAGTGCACCCGGAGGAACCTAGGCTGCCGAAGAGTGTCGCCCTCTATAGAAGTTCTTCACCGATGTCACATGGTCACATGACTGCAAAGAAACGGCCGTCAAATGGCCGGCGATGACGTCAAAACTGTCACAACATGACATATTGATGTCAGGATCTGTGTGTTGATGCTGTGTTCATGCCGTGACGTCGTTTGACATTTTGACGGCCAATATGGCGGCATCATGTCGTCATGGAAACGTGACATCACGTGAAGAACCTCTACAGCACCTGAAAACATGAACCTATAATAAAAGATGAATAAACAACATAATCATAATTTTGAATAATTTTGAATACTCCGAATAATCATAATTTTGAATACTCCGAATAATCATAATTTTGAATACTCTGAATATTCTACGCAGGATTTTTTGTGTAGGTTTTGTAAGACGAAGTACATGTAGAAAGAATGGGATGAAATGATGTCAGTGGGTTCTTCTACACGACATAGCCCCAAAAGATAAGTTATAATATAAACAAGTTCTATTTCAATAGATTGAAACAGAATAAATGGCCGAATTAAACTATTATCCGTCATTATCACAAACAGTACCATTTTTATTAATTAATATAAAGCATTTATACGGCGTCAACACGTTGACGATTTTGTAAGGTTTTATAACGCAAGCAGACGACATTAATTTTGAGCAGAAGAAAGAGATATAAGGATAATGACCATTGTCTTCTGATGCAGTCATTACATCTCAATAACAATAGGAAAGATTCAACGAGGGTCAGAAGTCCTTTTAACACAATAGTTTCAAAAAGTACAGCATGAAAGGTGGTGTCGCTAAAATTGACTTGTCTCTGTAAGTTTTATGAGGGGAAGACAGGAGCACAAGGCCGAATTTGATGGCCTTGGAAACTGAACGCAGAGGTAGCAGATCCTCCATCGCAGAACTTTGGTCTCGCTCCTCTTCATACGCTGTGAGTGTACAAAGAGGACGAGACCAAAGTCCTGCGATGGGAAGATGAGGACAGCAAGGACCTTATTGGCTTGCCCGTGGTATGGTATTTGGTTAATTCATTTTGTAGGAGGGAACAGACTCACCCAGGGAAATTTGCTTTATAGTGCAGTGCAGTCTCAAAGCGCTTCACATTCACATCATTACCCTAGCTATAGACGATTCTCAAATTCGCAGATCTGCGCACTTCTGCCGAAATCTCAACCAGAACCTCGATCTGAAACCAGGTGATGTGACTCCATCCATGATTCAGCAATGGTCGACTCTGATGCAACGTCTTCGAAGTCACTGTCGTGGGGTTGTCTGCGTTGCGTCATTCAGCTTCAGACCGAGGTTGTAGTTGAGATTTCAGCAGAAGTGCGCAGATCTTTGTCGTTTACGTCAATTTGAGAACGGCCTGTGCAATCCAGATCAAGCTCCACTTCCCAGGAAGTATTACAGTCGGGCTGCCATAAAGCACACATGACTAGACATTCACATAAATCATCTCTGCCAGCTAGGTACCCCTTCAACATTTGGGTGGGGTGGGCCAGTTGAGGTAAAGAGACTTTGCCAAAGTCTCACGTCAAGTGGGTATTGAACCTGGGACCTTCTGACCACTAGCCAGAGACCCGAGCCACTACACCACAGCGGCTCCTCGAATGAACCGTTGAGACAGCATTTATTTCAAGTCCTGCAAAATTTGACACCAGAGGCCCTCAGTTCTTCATCCGGCATCACAGTTTCCAAACCGGTTTTCTCGGAAATATCATATATACGGTACGAGAGCTACGAGAGAAAGTACACATAGCCAGTGATACTGTGATCAACAGACATCATAGTCATAATCATTGCTATCAGAAATAATGAACACACGACTCAAATTGTGATTGCGTCTGAAACGGGAAAGATGATTGGATGTGGCAGAACGTAGCGTGGGAATATTATTTTACTTGGAGACACATAACTTCCGAGTAAAATCTTGCCAAGGCCTCCCGTCAGATCATGCTACAAAATAACAAGATTTTCTCCGAATTGTGAGGTATTATATTCATTTTTTTGTGGCAAGAATTTTTAACCCTTTGGCCTTTGTTCAAAACTACGTGAAATTTGACTCATCTAAAACTCATCTAACCCATGACATAGTGACCCGTTGTCAGATCTTGGAAGCCAGTGGTAATTGAAAACAATGATTAAGTCTGACACCCATCTTTAGCTCTCAGCATGAGGTAACTTCTCACACAAACAACAAACTTCAATCTATCGGCGATGTTCATTGGCTGATTCATAGTTGTTAAAGTACCATTCATTGGCTGATGACAGTAAGTTGTGACAACTGGTCGCTAATAATTGGTGGGGATGCCAATTGGCTGATACAGTTGGTGTATGAACATACATTGGTCAATGCCTAACAGGAAGTGATGCTGATTGGCCAATGCAAAGTTAGTGGGGATGCTCATTGGCTATTGATGATCACTGGTTTATGTCAAACATTTACAGGACACAGTTCACTTAGTCAGCAGCAGTCCTAAGCTCATTTTAATGTGGTCAGAACGGGGCCACCATTTACAAGGAAACTTCCTTACCTTCTTCCCAAAGGGACGTTACTCGGGACCGCACACCCCTGAACAAGCTTCTGGCGGTGGATCATAGCCAGTTGGATTGTTGCCGTATGAAAGTTGCTCTCGATTCGGCAATCTGATGGCAGAGACGAATCTGGAAAGAAACCATCAATGAGGGTTACCAATTAGGCCCTAAACATCATGCTAACCCAATAGAGCCGCCTATTTTTTTTGCACTTTCTATCTGTACTTATCACCACCCTGAACCGCCATGAAATGCCACTGCATTAAGCTGAATAGAGAAGAGTATAATGAGTCAAGGTGGTTTATGGTGGTATCGGCATCTGCAAACATGGTGGATTATGGAGCTCCCGGCAGTAATTGGTGATTTTGATTTCTACATTAGAGGTGATGGGGATTTTTGTCAGGAAGTGGGTGTGGTGTTTTAGGCAGCTCATGGCAGGGCGGTTTAGGGCGGCATGGGCTCTATTGGGTTAAAATTCCTCTCCCCCACACACAATTCTTCATGATCTTCCTCCTTATCTGAACTGAAGGAGAGAACTAGGCCTACATGTGCACACTCGTTTGCTGCGGTTCTTGTTACCATATTTAGACTAGATTAGTGAATCCCTATTCCATTTCACTTACCAATGCCGACACGTTTGACGATACTGTTTGCTTCTCTGACCTGAGCGAATGACGTCACCGCATGGAACTTCTGATCCACCCAATCAAAAAGCAGCTGGTCATTCTCCGGCATCTGGTCGATCTTCCGACGTTTGATGTTGATCTTCGTAAAATTCTCCAACCTCGACCGGGACGAAATCTAGAAAGAAATAGATCGAGGTTGATCAGCATTCACATTTTCATCCACCAACAGAACAAATATCAGATTTTTACGAACATGGACACCTGGAAAAAATAGGCCCAAGTTGGAAAGTCCTGAAAAAAAAAATTTCTCCTGAAAAAAAAATTCTCCACCTCTCGCAGCAGGAAATGCCCGACCTTCAACTTTTGTATATTTCAAGATAGATTTGACCTGATGTACAGCCTGTCTGAGATCAAGTTTGAAGACTCTAGGTCATAAGTTGCAAATCAAGTCATCATGATATCTTGGCCAAGATGAAAAGCGTGGCGAAAATTTAGTCAATGGGTTTTGACACAACCAATCCTTAAAACATGCATACATGAATTTTTTTCATCTCTTGCGGCTTGCGGAAATGCCCAACCTTCAACTTTGTATATTTCAAGATCCGTTTGACCTTGATACCGCTATCAACAACACCAACATCAAGGACGTAAATATCGATGGATAATTGGCATCTTTATAAGAGGATGATCCATCACACCCTAATATGGTGAACATCACAAAGTCCAACGCTCGCTATGGCCATCAACGCTCATAAAAATACCATAAAATATTCATTGTCATCTTGTGAGGGTTTCATCGTCGATGAAACTCAAGGTTGGCCATTGTTTTATTTCTGGCGCCGAGAGGATGCGGCCGCCATAATGGACGACAAGGATGTCAATCCCATCGCAATAAAAGCCAATGATATTACCAATATGACACATCAGTAAATGGTGTTATTACCGTGCGGCCATAGTACACGGTCGAATAGCAATAATCATAACGTATCCGTTCTGATCATGTGCTTTCACATGAGATGTTGTTGTTTATAAAAGTATGGACTACATTTGTGATAGTAAACGTAAAGTCGTCTCCAAATTCCGCAAATTTTCTACCCCTTTCTCAGGCACTTTATAGTAGAGATCCCTGAAGTGGATAGGGCTCTCTACTTAGAGAGTGCCTGAGGAAGACCCCGGTTGGGGTAGAAAATTTGCAAAATTCGGAGACGACTTTACGTTTACTATCATTTTGTGTGTCGTTTTTTGTGCTCTATGTTGGATATCATGATTTATTTTGAGGGCCTTAAAGTTC
Source organism: Notospermus geniculatus (assembly GCA_002633025.1). Taxonomy (NCBI): domain Eukaryota; kingdom Metazoa; phylum Nemertea; class Pilidiophora; order Heteronemertea; family Lineidae; genus Notospermus; species Notospermus geniculatus. Next base: position 252,346 of record NMRB01000508.1, read on the forward strand.
AGGAACTGTCTTTGAGTGATCCAAAATAACTGAATTGGATACTGCACTATATAAGACTCATTAAGAATATAAATATATTAACTGGATAACTAGAATTACTGATACTGCACAACTAGGCGTTCTCATTTTGCTGGGTTACTTGAATCTGCCTTTGACAAAAAGAAATCTTCTACGAATCAAATTTCTCGCCAAACGGAGCTTTGCTACTCCACGGATTCCGGCGAATGTCGGCAGGGGTTTGTGTGAGCGGATGAAGAGGAGCGAGGTAAAAACCCCTGCTGTGGGAGGATGAGTTGTACGGGCTTTACATCATTATTCAAATAGTATCCAAACAAACTTCTAAAACTGCACAGGCAGTGAAGCAGAAGAGATTTTCTGATCAGGTCATTTTTTACTTTCATGTACTAAAAACGGTTTTTGCCGATTTTTTGGAAAGTCAATTCGGACATTCAGATGCCCTTTGGTATAAAGGTGGCCGGTATCAATGTCAATATATGTGAGGAAACTCAGCCCTTCCCAGTGGATATTCAAGGAAATATTAGCTCTGTTACAACCTACCCCTGTTACAACCAGCCCCGGTCTCCCCTATACCGGTATTTCAAGATCCGTTTGACCTTGATACCGCTATCAACAACACCGACATCAAGGACGTAAATATCGATGGATAATTGCCATCTTTATAAGAGGATAATCCATCATGCCCTAATATGGTGCACATCACAAAGTCCAACACTCGCTATGGCCATCAACGCTCATAAAAATACCATAAAATATTCATTGTCATCTTGTGAGGGTTTCATCGTCGATGAAACTCAAGGTTGGCCATTGTTTTATTTCTGGCGCCTAGAGGATGCGGCCGCCATAATGGACGACAAGGATGTCAATCCCATCGCAATAAAAGCCAATGATATTACCAATATGACACATCAGTAAATGGTGTTATTACCGTGCGGCCATAGTACACGGCAGAATAGCAATAATCATAACGCATACGTTCTGATCATGTGCTTTCACATGAGATGTTGTTGTTTATAAAAGTATGGACTACATTGTGATAGTAAATGTAAAGTCGTCTCCAAATTCCGCAAATTTTCTACCCCAACCGGTGCCTTTCTCAGGCACTTTATAGTAGAGATCCCTGAAGTGGATAGGGCTCTCTACTTAGAGAGTGCCTGAGAAAGACCCCGGTTGGGGTACAAAATTTGCAAAATTCGGAGACGACTTTACGTTTACTATCATTTTATGTGTCGTTTTTTGTGCTCTATGTTGGATATCATGATTTATTGTGAGGGCCTAAAGTTCAGGAACTGTCTTTGAGTGATCCAAAATAACTGAATTGGATACTGCACTATATAAGACTCATTAAGAATATCAATATATTAACTGGATAACTAGAATTACTGATACCACAACTAGGCGTTCTCATTTTGCTGGGTTACTTGAATCTGCCTTTGACAAAAAGAAATCTTCTACGAATCAAATTTCTCGCCAAACGGAGCTACTTTTATATTATTTTCCAGCACCAAAAGCATTCCTGATGGCCATATTATTTTATTACTCACGCGACAAACCCCAAGAATACCCAACAGATTAGAAACAAAAGAACTAGGTACAATTATTTCTCCGAAGGAAACATTGTTTCACACTTTTTGCCAGGAGGATTATCTAAACTGGCAAACTGAACAAACAAGTTTTACCACAGCTGCACAAATATTGCCGTTTAAGAGGGAAGAGTTTGTGGGCTTTAGTTAAAATATGAATTTATCAGATACAGAATTTGGCCATTTCAGAGAATTTTATTTCTTTCTGAATCAGTCGTTGTATCTTTATTCTTCCCTTCCAAGGCCCAAGGCGCCGTTGGTTTCTTGCCCCGCTGTCATATCCAGGGGACGTCAATCCCGCTAAAATATTCCAAGATATCACCACACAAAAACTATAAAGACTGCAAACAGTACTTTCTTCATCAGAAAAGGTTAATCTTTTTCAGTAACAGAATGCATTTCCACATTTTTTTCTCCTGCCTGAAGGCATTTTACCACACGGCACACCCGTGTCACATCATCAATGATGACTAAGACTGCATTTCTTGATGTCATTTTTTTGAACAATGCTTCCAACCATATGAGACGATTCGCGATAGCAAAAAGTAGGCACGAACTTCAAGGACACACGTCATGATTGAGTCTTAATCAAACCAATTCTGTCTTTTCCAATTTCAATGGAAAGCGAAAATTAACGGTAATAAATTTGGGAGAAAAGATTGGTGGTTAATGAAACGTGCTATGAACTTCCATGGTTTGTTTTGGTGAAAACACAAAAATCTGTGCTCCGTTTAAACATGACGATAAAAGTAGTACTTATGTATAAATGCAGCATGAGAAGATGAGTTCTACTTAGACTGGACTGCCCACTAAAAAGAAGACTGATCCTCACAGGATCGACATTTGTATACAATATCTATACAACTGTCCATACATTTATGCAGTCAGGATAGCATGGAACGTGGTGTGGAATGGTATTAATGGTTTCACAATTAGGAGTCCCTTTGATCATGGAGGGTTTGATCGAGAGCGATTCACGGTCATGCACGCCAGGATCGCAAATCGCACAAATTTACCGCAAACTGCATGTCAGAAAGATTTATAAGTTAGCTGCACGGGAGGCCATAGTTTAGCACCAGTAAGCACCCATCATTTGTTGTTATGGGTTCAATAGGGGTTCTTCACTGACGTCACAACGGTCACATGACTGCAAAGAATCGGCCATGTTGGCCGTCAAATGGCCAGCGATGATGCCAAAACTGTCACATCATGACATTTTGACGTCACAATCTTGTGTTGACACGGTGTTCATACCATGATGTCGTTTTACATTTTGACACCCAATATGGTGGCATCGTGTCGTCATGGAAATATGACATCATATAAAGAACCTCTATTCCCGGTCATGAGATACAAGCACGTTGTGATGAATATCTCTCATCATTCGCGCAAAAGATGACCGTTATAAGTCTCCACATATTCGACGCTGTTGTTCCAACCTGATCCATCGACCTGGACAATACTGTGACACCGTTTTCGCATCAGCTTTGGGAATGCCCCGAGGACATGGAATGTAGAAAAATGATTAGATATTCTCTCCTTATTAAGGACAGTAGGGTGAAGGTCAGAGCCAGGGGGGAGCGTGTTTGACCCATAAAAGGACATCCAGGAATAATGCCATGGATTCAGCCTTGGCGGAAAAATCATCAAATACAAATATGTGGCAGGAAAACTTGTCTGTTGGTTTCAAATGCAATGTTTCTATGAAACTACTCCCAGGGTGGTCAAGGAAGCCTCGTTTAGCATGGGTCATTGAACCATCTTTTTATGATGATTGGCCTAGTGGTTAAGGCATGCTGCCCCCGAGAGCTGGCGATTGGTGCCTTATAATGCGAGGGTCCGTGGGTTCGAGTCTGGTAGGAAGCAATGTCTTTCACCTTAGAAACCTGGTATTATTTCATGGCCTTCTATGAAAATTATAGTGTTTTTAAACTGCCACAGAGAACAGAGTAGGGGTGGATCCAGGATTTTGGAATGGGGGGGCCCGGACATCGTCAGCCGCAAGCCGACAGTCGCAAGGCGAGCGCCAAAGGCACAAAGCCACAACGGGGGGGCCTCCCCCAGAAAATTTTGAATTCTAGATGCGCTTAGATATGATTTCCAAGCATCTGGGGGCATGATTTCCTCATCTATTTGTTCATTTTTTCAGAGTTATTGACCCATTTTTTGTTGGTCTTCCAAAAATACAGGGGGCCGCGCCCCCTCTGGATCCGCGCCTGGAGAGCTCATAGCAGTGAAGTCGATTCCCTCCCTATTCTGAATTCAGTGAGGTACGCAACAATGAGAGGACAGGAATGAGAACCACCGAATAATCAACAATTAAGCTGCCGTGAGGGTATCCAGGGACTTCAAACTCCGCCTCCAGGTCAAGGTATTCCCAGGGTCTCAAGCACATCGGGATCAAAAGAATTCGTACTGTTTACTCAAAATTATCATCTTCGTCTTTTGTGGCAAAAGAGAAATTATCATGGAGTTCAGTCAACCATTGAAAATACAATATTCTGGGTGTACACTACACTCTGCCCGTGTAGCCCAAAGGCACTCATGTAGCATATTGCAGGCCTTGTGTTTTGAGGTGAGTGAAAAACTGCTTGCCTGAGAACAACTGAGTTTTCTATTGTTCTCAGGCAAGAAGTTTTTCACTCGCCTCAGAAGAAAAGGCCTGATATTGACTTTCAAACCCTTTGACATGGTTCCTGGAGCTTTTCAGTCAGCCCATTCAAGGCCTTTTAAAGGCTTCCCAAGGCCAGAATCAAGTCAACGTTTTGTGAATGAATGGAAGGAACACAAACTTCACGCTTGAAGTATGTAATTCCAACATTACATGCCGACAGGCGGTTTCATCAACAATAAAGAAAACGTCAATACGACATGTATAGAAAGGGGAAATTGTGGCCATGAAATTTGAGGCCTTTTCAAGGCCACTGAGCTAAACTGAGATTTTTCAAGGCTAATACTCAAGGAGCTGCTCTATCAAAATTGAAAAGGGCTTGAAGTCTTGAAGCTGACAAAACTTCAACCTTTTCAAGGATCCACGGGAACCATATTTGAGAATTTGTTGTTTTGAATAATTGAACAAGGTGCCAAAATCATGCATGCAGGAAAAAATACCCACAGAAATGGTTTTGATGGATTTTTCCCAAATAAACATTCTGTTCTTGGGCTGTTCCTGAGACTAATCACCTAAACCTATGACAATCGCTCCTCAGGCCGCAGAACGGGTTAAAAAACCGAGCCAGAAAAACCAACACGCCAAACCAACCAGGGGACTGCTTTGAAATTTAAAACTACTTCGATTTTAAATTAAGTCGATCACCGGGGAGAATGCCAATTAGCATTTTGCTAATTAGCATATTTAGCGCCGCGTGGGATTTTAACCATTTGCAAACAGGTTGAGAGGAAAATGATAATTAAGAGAGGAGGATATAATATCTCTAAGTTCTGAATAGCTCAGCATTGAAACACTCAAAATGAATATTCTGTGGTGCAAAAAAATGAATACATGTACATGTAGAGGTATTTGCCCTTTTTCAATTTTGATAGAGCTGCTCCTTGAGTTCCTCAGAAAAGGTTTTGGAGAGACAAGGGTAGTGAAGTGTTTAAAGACTGTAGGCCTACATTGGAAAGTGCAATACGACCGCATTATTTACCGGTACACCAACTGCAAAACTTGTTGAAGAGAGAAAGCTACAAAGAAAATGTAGATTTCGTTTGAGGGCATTTCCTTTAGAAATAATGATGGAATTTGGTTCATTTTTGCATGAACAATTGCCACACACCAGTTTCCCAAAAGCTACAAAACTAGTGTGTAGGCCTAGAAAATCTTTTGAATTGGAGATTTACAGAAATGAGATTTCTGCAATTCTGGAAAGTTTTCATCTGATTTGCCGAAAATACTCCTTGAAAGCCGGATACATTTCAAAAATGGACCCTAAAACCTGAAGGTTGCCATGGCAACCATAATTTCTACAAATCTCGCCCAACTGCCCAAGGGTGAAGATTTTGTTAAGCTCTACCTCAATGCAAAACGGATGAAAAAAATCAATAAAAAACACGGAGAGAAAGGGGAACCTTCAGTTAATGCTTCATCTCCCCTCAAGCCTTCGCATATTCTTTCAACATGAGATTTTATGGTGCGTTTTTCGCCACTAACCAGAATTCCTTACAAGACATGATTCGCTGTTTACAGATTCTATTGTTGGGATGAAAACAACAACTCTCGAGAAGGGGAGAATGGGTTCTTAAGCCCTTTACTTCCTGCCTAAAATAAGCAGGGCGTAAGGGAGTAGCTATGTGAACCAAAGCAAGATACAGAATGTTGACAACTTCTTTTATCTTGAGTGCCCCCCCCCCATCAAACTGTGATGAAAAAGGTTTGACTGAAGGGCAAATAACCCTAAAGATATTTTTCTTCAGAAACCATGAACAACCATCATCAGGATTTAAAGAATGAGGAGGGGCATACTAGCACCACACAGCATCGCTGCAAGTGTTAGTGACCGAAATTTCTTTTTTTCTAGTGTTATTTCCATTTTATTTCTGGCATGAAAATACCCACTTGTTTTGGGTCACCCGACAGTAAAACTTACAACATCATGTAGGAGATGAAAACTCTAATTTCATTGCTTTTTTCCTTAAAATGAAGAAACAGGATAGCGATAAAAGCACAAGTTTTGTATCATTCCTGTAGAAAATGTAAGGTCATTTTCTCATGACATAACGTTAACACCTGAAATCAGTGGGAATAGCCAGGCCAGTTTCACAGGGTGGTACCACCCTGTTCAAAATTTAGAGGTCATTTTATACCACCCAGTTCAAATTTTTACCACCCTGTTTAAAAATGTAAGTTGCAATGCATTTTCTACCACCCTGTTTGAATTTCACTCCTACCCTGTTTGAATGTAAATCCAGGGCCTTAAAATCATAGGAAAATGCAGTCATCTCACCCTGTTTGGAAATTCTGGCTAGGAAATGACATTGCCGTCGTCATATTGCTCACAGCACTGACCATTCGGGATAAAAAGTTGTGGGCCCTCTCTTCATTCAGCCCAGGACCCAACTTGCTAATTCATAACTCAAAGAATGTTTGAACTTCAACATAAAATTTGACCAATAAGCTATGATCTTTCCTTCTTACTCTTGCTTCAACATCATTGTGTTGCCGACTCCAAAATGATAAGTATCTGTCTGCTCATCATAAATGATAGAACAGTATAGTAAAGACAGAAAGAAGAAATATGCAGAAGAAAAACATCAGTGTGGAAGACAAGAAGACAGATTTAAACCCTCTTTTCTCGGGCAGCAATACCACGGGTGGTCGTAACGCTGATATGCGACCGCCAATAGGGTCGATAATCGGCCATGATTATTTCAAAATGCGCCATGGCCTACTCCGGCTTGCTCCATCACAACCACCAGCTCACAAACATCCTCATCCAATTATCATATCATTTTGGGCCAAGATGAACCATCCCTGATCATCGGGCGACACCAGGGCATCATCCCCGAAGACCGACACCAATTTACAGCCATAACATCATATCTCTATATTACAATCACACCCCTGACTATCTGCGTATTACCCCCGCTGCTCAATCCCCCAGGATTCACCAACACAAACATTTCACAATCATCGATCCACTTTCCTCCTCGCAAGGCGGCAATCTGCATAAGTTATGTGCCACATAGAATTTGTGCCAGCCAGCCAGACAGTGCTGACACTCAACCTGCAGTGGCCAGTTTTGGTACTAACAAGAATGCTCATTATCTTGGGTTGTGTACGCAGCAAGGTCACATTAACATAAAAACACCGGGATTGATACATGATGCTTAACCATCTTCGACTGCGGGCGAATTCTTTCGGGATAAGGAAATAGAGCGAGAATTTATCAAATGAAGACTTTATTGCAGTCCATTTTTAATCCCTGATGAAATGACCAGACACACAATGGAAAACCACTCTACACCTCTCAGTAAAAGTGCCAAGACTGGCCAGATTTTAACCGTGGCAGGCAGCCTGCCACTTTTCGACCTTACTGAGGGGTGTGTAAAACTGGGGAAGGTCCACAGAAGGACAGAGGGACAATTTATGACGAATTCACAATGAATATTCTTTCCATCGTGATATAAAAGCAGAGGTCGTCCTCCAGCGTTTTTTTGCAAATTTTCGACCCCAACCGGGGTCTTCTTCAGGCAGGCACTTTCTTGCAAAATACGACCTTTGCTTTTATATCATATTTTGTGTGTTGCCTTTGTGCTATATTTCTGGATATGATTATTCTTTCCACCAGGGCCGAAGCCATAGCATTATTGGCCCTGGTAAGTATGGAAGAGGCCATCTCAAGCTACTCATGTTCCTCACTTGGATGGGGTCTTTTGCTTGCCCTTGCAAAGAAACAAGGTACAAGGCATTATGGCTTACTGTCCCATGCCACGGATGTGACGAGCCAGAAATGATTCATCCCATATGGCCTGGGCTGGATTCGAACCCAGGACCCGCTACTGCTAAGCGGACGTGATACCACTAGGCTACCAGGACTCCTCAGTGTCAATGTGGGGAGGTTAAAGTTCTAGCTTTGCCTAATTTTTCGAAGTTTAGAAAGTTAGGGCATATTGTGCTGATCAAGATGCTTTTTGGTTAATAAGTTATAACATATTATAGGGCTACAGTGAGATGTTGTGGAGACTTTTCCAATCCATCAGCTAACCTCCCCCAAGGCCGGGAAATGCTCCTCTAATGCCGGAGTAATGGCGATTCTTCAAAGTAAGCGACGGACAGCCACAGTGTCCAAGGCAGGAAATGTCCCCTCCAACACCAACACCAACATACAAGATAATCTGTCTGACTGCCAACCACGGCCTCCTCAGGTCATCAACCTTGGCCCATCGCCAGCAGGAACGGTACAGGCTGCCTGCCCTCCTCACAGGAAATGCTAACTTATACTTGGAATCATGTTTCAAAATATTTGTTTTTTTTTAGCTTGACTGTATGTCAGCCAAGGACAGAATGTGGGTGAACGGCATGCTGCTGGAGAGAAACCAGGCCTGGCAGGTGATTTAAACTTAAGGGGGCCATACAGCCAGCCTCTAGGTGCTCTAAACAAGTAGAGAAAATCATGATATGAACATGTAACGGAAGTCCCCCGTCTGCACATTTTTTCCTCGCTACATAACACATGCAGGTCATGTTTCACTGAATTCTGATCACCGCAGAGCCAACTGAAGCTGAAATATGCAGATATGACATAAAACGAAAATATGCGGACGGACATAAATACGGCGAGGCCCAAGGGATGCGATGAGAATGGCAATGGACACGGCACGTGTAACACACCTTTGATAAAACATCTCAGGTAGACCTATCAGGATTCAAGCCGAGGCTGTACTGTTGTAAGATGTCACTATTAATCAAGATTGCCAACGGTTTTCCTTATTGTTGTCCGACAAGAGAACAAAATGGGGTCCACTCTTGATCATTTTTCAAGCTGAAGTTCAGACATCTCAAGTTTCTACCAAATGCTACCATTTCATGCATCACTGTGATGGACATGAATGGAAGGCACACTTAGGGTTTCTGCCAGGGGGGTACAGGGGTAACAGGGGGGTACAGGGGTAAAAATCCCTGCGGCTTCAAGCCCCTTCCGAGTGCTGAACAATGCAGATTTCTTCTTCAAAATGACGGGAAAATGCATTTTCAGGGGTTAAAAATACTACATTTTCTGGGGAAAGCCCCAGAGTTCCCACTGGAGGGCGCCTGTGGCACCCCGTAAGGTGTTGTACCCCCTTCTTTCAATGTCTGTCAGAAACCCAGCAACTTCATCAAAACAAGGTACAAACACATCCGAAGTAATTTTTCAACAGCGTTTTGTTTGGTCCAGACAAAATAGCACGATAATCAGACAGATCTTGCTGCCCTGTGGGCTGCTGAAGTCATGAAGTCGCTGTTTGAAGATAACTTCCACTTGATATAATGATGAATTGGTGCGAGACTATCTCTTGGCGAAGCACACCTGTCAGCTTGAACTAACATTCTGTCCCCCATATCACATTTGATAGTATTAGTAAAGTCATCTCCGAATTTCACAAATTTTTGACCCCAACCGGGGTCTTCCTCAGGTACTTTCTAATAGAGATCTCATTCACTTCTGGGATAGAAAGTGCCTGAGGAAGACCCCACGTGGGCTCGAAAATTTGCGAAATTCAGAGATGACGTTACATTGTACTTTTACTATCATTTTGTGTGTCATTTTTTGTGCTTTTTGTTGGATAACCATATCACACTTCAAAATTAATTTGCTCTAATTTCAACAGATATGACATTATTTTGAACAAAATGAGGACAGCCAGATGGTTCGATTGGCCACTGCCAACTCAGGCTTCCTGATGTGTACAGACTCACTGGAGGGAGGCACTCAATGCAGTATACTAGTACCAGGAAGAATGCCAACATTACCATGCCATTCACATGCCACGGCATTACTGGCTCTATCGACATCATTGGTTTGATGTGAAGCAGGAGAAAACCAGACTGCCTCGCCCTCTCTTTCACCTCAAATTCTGACTGGGTATGAACCCAGACCATCAGAGGTGATGTATCCACTGTGGCGCACTACACCACACAGGGTGAGCGACACACGGGCCAGGTTGAATTTGGTGTCCTCTCAAAGACCGTGAAAACAGTCAACAAAATAGAGCAGAAACAACTCCACACATTTCATTTGTGAGAGTTATAAATATCCTTTCATACAGAATACAATATAACAGATCAGAACTCATAAATAATGCACTTTAATATCTTGGCCATCTAAAGATGCCTTGGGCCTATTCAAGCCTTGACCTAAATGGATCGGAAAAATTCCAATAGTATGAGAGCCATGGAGTATTGTAGACATTGATACGTGTGATCAGAGGTTTTATTGATAAATCGCTCACCAATCAATGGTACATTGCGCGGGTGAGATACATTCACAAACGCTCATCAATAAACTGATCTCCTGGATATGAATAAATTATAATAATCAACAGACTGGGGGTAAAACATTCGGGAAATACTTTGTGGCCTCAAAATCAACTTTACAGCGTGAATTCCATGATATTATGTCAGCTCATCAGTGTTTCCGCCAGAGGGTAGATGCTAGTACCCTCAAAGGAACAGAAAAGGGCCATTATTTATTTTCTTTAATTTCATGTTTTTTTTATGATTTTGAAGAATTTTGTACCCTCAAAAAAATTTCTGGCAGAGACCCTGCTCATCAACATAAAGTAGGAGGATTATCTGTGACAGCCAAGAACTAGCACCCTGTATTGGGGTGGGATGATGACAACACACTGACAATATCAGTTTCCAGTGCTGTATTTAG